>QLPI01000542.1:0-10615 GCA_003314275.1 Chroogomphus rutilus
GTAGGGCGCAACGCACGAGCACGTTGAAGCCATGCCACTATTCCCAGCCTGCAGGACTTGGCCCATCCTCGGCATTCCCGGAGCCTGACAGTTGGCAGAGGAGCAGAAGAAGGAGGATGATTGGAAAGTGGAGGAAAAGAGGGTTGTGGAGGAGCAGAGGGTTGTGGAGGAGCAGAGGGTTGTGGAGGAGCAGAGGGTTGTAGAGGAGCAGAGGGTTGTGGAGGAGCAGAGGGTTGTGGAGGAGCAGAGAAAGGAGGACAAATGGATAGCAGTTGAGCAGAAAATAGCAGAGGAAGCATACATGGCCAAGGAGGAGAGAATGGTCCTGTAATGCATGCTCCTGGAAGAGGCTTGGAAGATGGGGAATTGGCAGGAAGAGAGGAATGATGAGCAGTGTCAGGAAGGTATTGCTGCCTCATTGGAACTTGGGGACAAAAATGCTCCTCAAAAAACCACTAGTGAAGGTGATAGTTCCCTGTTGTTGAGCAGCATTTCCTTTGCTTTGGTTGCTGTCTCTCTACCAGCTTGAAAAAATCCCATGGTCTGTGAAAACATTCCCCCTATGAGTTCACCTATGGTGGGAATCAGTACTTCTGCATGGGAGGCAGAGAAGAAGTGTCGATCTCATAGGGATGAGCAGGGGAGAATTTCTACTGCTCAGAAATCCTTTGAAAACCTTTTAGTGTATGAGGCACAGGCTGTCAGGAGGGAGGTGGGTCTTGGACCCTTCAAATCTAGTTGCCAGGAGATAACTTGACAACAGCCTGATCTTTATTATCAAATTACTGACCCAGAAACTCCCTTGTCATTGGAGAAAAGGTTCTGTCAGGCACCGGTATTGCTGACAATGTGTGGGCTGAGCACTATAGTAATAATGCCAACTTCACGATGTTGGCAGGAATTAGCCAATTCCTACAAGCCGACCGGAGTGGTGTGGCTTCAACATACTCATGTGTTGCACCCTACTTTCTGTGCGTGCCACTAATTTAGAACAGAAGGGATACCCAGGAGGGTGCCAAGAGTGTCAGCCCAAGTAAGGCACTTTAGACAGAAGAAGGGAAGGTAAGAAGGTGTAAACCTAGTCAATATTCAGAGTGAAGAACTATCTACATACATTATGCTACTTATATAGGTTAAGAAGCAAGATGTGGAATCAGGGTGGCATAAGGAATGGAGAACAATAACATATACAGAGCATGTGGAGGTATTGTCCACAATGATCAAGATTAGAATAAAGGAATGTAAGCAAGAATAGAACAATGAAAATAAGATAATAGAAATGTGGCCAAGGATAAGATAATAGAAAATGACTGAATATAAAACAATAGGATCATGGCTGAGGATAAAACAATAAAGAAATGTCCAGAGATGAAACGGGCCAAGGAATGAAGAATAAACAGAGTGGGGATTAATGGATAATAAAGGGGGAAGAGTGGATGAAAGGTAGGAATGCGGAATGCGGATGGTGAATGTGCCAAGTGACATGTGTGCGGCTTGGTCACTTGCACGTGGAATTAGACTGATCATCTGGTCAGCACTGCCAAGTTACTAGGTACTTGGTACATGTACTTGACAGGTCCTGCAATTATTGTCACAAATGGGGAAATGACTACATGTGGACCTTATGGGTGAAACCCTGCATGCCCTGCCAGAACTGTAGGACAAAGTGCAAGATCAATGGGGTGTCAGTTGTTGGGGGAATCTCTCAAAAGAAGTGACCTTACAAGGAGATGGAGGTACTGTCAGGTACCGGTATTACCAACAATGCGTGGGCCGAGTATTATAGTAATAGTGTCGGCTTCACAATGCTGGCGGGAAGTGGCCAAGTCGTGCAGGCCAGTTGTAGTGGCTTGGCTTCAATGTACTCGTGCGTTGCACCCTACTTTCTGTGCGTGGCACTGATCTGGGACAGAAGAGATACCCGGGAGAGTGCCGAGGGTGTCGGCCCAAGTAAAGGACTTTAGACAGGAGGAGGGAGGACAAGAAGGTGTAAACCTAGTTGATTTCCAGAACGAAGAACCATCTACATACATTCACTACTTATATAGGTTAAGAAGTGAGATGTGGAACAGGGTGGCACAAGGAATGGAGAACAATAAGGTATGAAGAATCATGTGGAGGTATTGTCCACAATGATCAGAAATAGAATAAGGAATGTGGGCAAGAATAGAACAATGAAGTATGACCGAGAACAAAAGAGTGAGTGAAAATAGAACAATGGAAAATGGCTGAATATAAAACAATAGGGCCATGACCAAATAATAGGTGAGTAGTAAATGTCCCAAAGGGGATTGGTTACAGGGAAGGAAGGGAAATGAAAGAATAACAATGAATAGAGGGGGTGAGATGAGGAAAGTGAACCAGATGATGAGCTGAATGTACCAAGCCGAGACCACATACTAGTGAGGAATGACTTGTCACTGGTGTGGGATTAAATGGTAAGGGTCAATCAGTTGGTATTACCGAGTAAACAGGAACTTGGTATCGTGGGCTTGACAGGTACCTGAGGTGTCTTCCTCGAAGAAGGCAAAGCTTGAGGTGGCAGTTCCTACCCTCAAGAAGGTTAGATGTGAAGAAATGGTGGTCATTTTGGAGCAGATATAGGATTGTCTAGACCAACTAGAGGGTCATCATGCTCAAATCATTGACAAACTCAGTGACCTTGGAGACCAAGTGAAATGGGGTTTAGATGCCTTGGAGATGTGTAATGCTATATTGACAGATGATCGAAGGTATTGGGATCAGAGATATCAGGCTTGTGGAAAGGTCTGGATTCTTCAGGGGGAAAAGGGTCAGACCCCCAGGGTGTATGAGTTGGAAGGAGAGGATTGGACACCCAGAGCAGGGAGGTCTGTTAGGGAGGTGGGTCCAGCATCAGAGCTGAGTAGGGAATGGCATGGGTCACCCACGGGTCAAATGTGGGTGACCCGCACCCGACCCATGGGAAACCCGAACCCGTCAACCCATGGGAAACCCGAACCCGTCAACCCATGGGTTTTTTCCCACGGGTCGACAGGTGTCGGGTGCGTGCCGCACCCGCACACGCCATACGCAGGTGCGACGTACGACACAAACGCGCCGTACGCGGGCGCGACGTATGACACAAACGCGCTGTACGTGCACGCAACGTACGACATGAATGCGCCGCACGCGTGCGTGTCATACGCATGAGCGTAAGGCACGCTGGTGACAGCACGTGCGCATATGGTGCGTCGGTGTCAGCACGTGCGCGTGCGGCGCGTTGGTGTTGGTGCATACGCGTACGGTGCGTTCGTGTCATACGCGTACGCGTACGGCAGTGTGTGCGTGTCGTACGCACGTACAGAGTTGAGGCGGCAGGTTGGGCCGGGTCACGGGTGCTCTCGGCTTGACCCGCACCCAAACCCAAGGGCACCCGACCCAGTGACCCGTGCGGGTTACCCTAACCCGTGCTATTCCCTAGAGCTGAGTAGCATGGGACAGGGTAAGGAGGTGGAAGGTCCTGAACAGGAGGTTCTGGTACTGAGGTTGAAGAGGGGTTTGTTTGAGGACTCTGATCCTAATACCTCTAAGCTGGACCTGGAGAGCCCATAGTAGCTAGTTTTTAAAAAAATGTTTTGAATATAGCTCAGCCAGTACTGCTTGACAGGGAAGTGGGAGATCTGGATAGTGAGACTTCTTAAAAGGAGTCTCATTTCTGGGGTTGTCAATGTTATGTTGGGAGGTGGGTTTCTAGTTGAAGGTTGGCAGGTCTTTTGGCCATTGGTTTTTTCCTCCAGATTGATGTCTGGTTGGGTCCAGAGTGTCCAGAGCATCAGGTTAATGACTTGTCCTGTTTGATTGTCCTTGTGGGTGTTTTGTAGATAGGGTCCATTTGAAAAGTCTGTTTCTCTTAGGACAGCTGTTGATACTGGCATGATTGTGAGTTGCTTTCCCCCTCTTTAGGGTAGACAGCCTATCGTCTAACTAGGTTGGCCTAATGTCAGGACCAGAGATGGACATGGTGGTGAAGGGTCACAGGTTTATTACCTGGATGGTGGTGAGGTCTTCTGTGGAGATTCGGAGGATGTCCTGCAATTCTCAAACATCCATGGTTAAATCCATGTCAATAGTTTAGTGATAAGTATTAACAGGATTATTAACAGGTTCTAATCTGGAGGAAAATGATCTACAGAGTTTTGGGTACTGTTTATCTATGAAGTGGTATGGGGTCCGTGTTGGTCAGGGTTGCTGATGTGATGAGCAGATTTTTCAGAAGGTCAAATTGAGTGCTGAGCAAACTGCAGGCTTGGTAGTACCAAGAATCAGTTGGGGACAGAGATCTGAATGAAATATTACTCAAAAGCCCTGTCAATCAATGGATTATAGTGGATGAGTCAATGGTATCCAAGAATTGCTGAGCAACTAGAGTCTGATGGATTTTCAGAGGTTAAAGTTGTTTCTTTATAAAATGGGTCGAGGGTTTGACAGTTTTTTTTTGTAGATATAAGGAGGACATCAATTCACAGCCTGTTGATGATGTCAGGGGTCTGACACAGCTAGAGAGTCAGGGTTGGAGGGAGCAGATGCATTGTTTTTTTTTGCTCTGTAGTTGTGCCATTGGTTTCAATGTGTCCAACTGGCACTGGAGTGGGAGGTCTGTACTTTTTATTCCTTTGATTCCAAGCATCTGTAGCTTCAAAGGCCTCCTTGTTTTCTTCTGCTATACAGGTGGTGCTTTGGGCATTCTTTGGCCATGTAACCTGTCCTGCTGCAGAAGAGGCAAAGGTTTTGTTCAAAGTGGCATTGTTGCTCCTGTGGTATCAGTTTTCCATCCTTACCAGGTTTGGGTGATAGGTCTGTGGTGGTTTTGTTGCCACTGGATGGGTTTGTGGGTTGGCAAGTGTTGGCCATCTTATTGCCCAGGTTAGGGGCAGGGTTTGGATTAGCAGGAGCTTTGCCTTTGTCATAGGGGCAGTTGGGAGCTCTGGAGGAGGTGGATTTCCTAGTGACTTCTGACTGATATTCCCGGTAATGGGCATCAATGGACTGGGACAGGAGGTGGAGTTGGAGTAGGGAGTGGGGCTTTCTTACCCTAGAGATTTTGTCCTTGATCCTGCTGGGGAGTCTGTTGTAGAACTGGCAACAGAGTGTGGCATCGCCCTAATGGATGCAGATGGCAAGTTGGTTAAACTCGACCACATACAGTATGTGTTGCACCCTCCTCAATTGTCTATCCCTAATTTTGGAAAGTCAGAAATGCATGAAGGACACTGAGTCAGAATTAGGCTGGGAACTTAAGTTGGAAACTAGATGCAAATTAAGTTAATATTTGAACTGGGAAACAGTCCAGTTGACTGGAGGTTTATATACATGTAGACTACCTTGTCTGGTCCAAACACAAGGGGAGGGGGGAAATACCAAGGGCAATAGAAAACAAAGAACAAGGGAAGTAAGGTATGTGGGTATCTATCAAGTACACATACCGAGCATCACTTCACTTGGCCATACCAACTGAATGCTAAATGTCTAATTCCACACATAGGTGACCAAGTCATTTACAAGTCACTTACTATATTGGTCTCGGCTTAGTACATTCACTATTCACATTTTCCTTTATTCATCATTTACTACTATTCCCACCCTGTTTATTCTTCTTTGCCCTATTCTGTTTTACCTTGGGATATTTCTATTGTTTTATTTTCAGTCATGACCCTATTGTTTTATGTTCGGTCACATGCAATTGTCTAATTTTCAGTCACATTCTTATTGTTTTATGCTCAGTCATACTCCATTGTCCTATTTTCAGTCATACTCTATTGTTTTATTTTTGGTTTAATGGTACCATGCGCGATCTTATGTACCCCTTCGACCCTCACTCGGATGGAGTTTGCCTGCCAGATAAAAAAATAAAAAACCAAGGCTGGCAAAAGACACTGTCGAAAGCTATCAACAGTGACAACAGTTTTTTTGACAATATTGCATATAGCTTGAATGTCCTGAAGGAAAGCTTTTGAACCCATCCTTAAGGATTGACCTGCTGGTCTGAGTGCAGATAGCTACATTCACAAAACCAGAAACAGTATGGTTGTAAAAACTGGGGCAAGGTTGACATCGATCAATGAAATATTTTATTGTTGCTACCGTTTTTTTTTTGATGGCAAGCAAGTGACAAAGCCCAACGTGTTTATGATATCATGCCGTGCGCCGATTGTTTGCACATGTAGTAATTTTACCTAACAGTCTGACGTGAGGTGTGATGTGGGTGCGACAAAAGCTAACCGAGTGAGCTTACCAGATTAGCTGACCAATCCGGTCCACAAGTGCTATCCAAGGTCCACCAAAAGGAAAAGGCCACCTCCCCACAATATGTGCACAGGGTTTCACCAAGGAGGAATTCACCACAAGACAGAGGGAGATCTCACAGGCTTGTATATGACTCAGGGACTGTAGGTAGAATATCAAGGATAATGTGGGCTAAGCCGGCCACCCTGTGTCTACTGTATGTAATAGAAACTGAGTTAAGCCACTCTCCCTGTATGAGCCATGAGAGGTACTTGGCTACAGCAAACTACAGGCTGTGCAGGCACACTTCACACTCAATTGGGCTTGATCAGCACCTCAGATACCCCTGCACACACACGTGGGACCCCACCACCATTGTTAAGTAAGGATGCTGGTGGGTATGCTAGTGAGCAATATGCAACTAATTTATCACCTATGTCAACCCTAGCAGGAACAGCTAAGCTTTAGCTAAGCTTAAGCAGAAGAGATTGAGTGAGTCTGTCAAATATATTAAAAGCCCCATCCATTAGCCCTAACATATTGAGGGAATGACAGAATAACTCATACCTCAGAGAAGGAAGGAGGTGGTGCAGAAAATATAAGGGAGGATGAGGTGTAGAGGGAATAGGAGCTAATGTTTGTCTGTCAAATAAGCCCTGTCCATTAGCCCTAACATATTATGGGAATGACAGAAAGAATCATACCTCAGGGAAGGGAGGAGGTGGTGCAGAAAATATATGGGAGGATGAGGTGTAAAGCGAATAGGAGCTAACATTTGTCCGTCAAGAGCACAGCCAATTAGTCCTCACATGTTGAACAAATAAATGAATAAGTAGTACCAGGGAGAAGGGTGGAGGACGGGCAAGAAATTTAAGGGAGGACGATGCAGCGATGGAAAGTATGCAACCCTAAAGCGAGTAGCAGTCCATGCACATGCACTCATGTGAGACATTGCGTTCACTCTATGACAAACACAATAGCAATTCGCCACAGTCTGCGAGTTTTTTAAGGGATTTTTCTATTAACACGATACTAAAAAACACGACATGTAAACGGCCTATATAATAATAAAATGACAGCAGAGCGTACCTATTCGATCAGAATGCCTGCACGATATACCGGCTGTTCCATTTGCAAAACATGTCGCAAGGATGAGCAATAGCGATTGTTCTATTTGCAAAACATGTCACATCAATTGTGTAGCAGTAGTGGGTGGGTTAATGGTGGTATGCTTGCTTTTTCGTTGTTTTTTTTTGGGTCGCCCTGTTCCATTTGCAAGAGAGCAATAGCGGTTGTTCTATTTGCAAAACGTGTCATGTCAATTGCATAGCAGTAGTGGGTGGGTTAATGGCAAGTACGCTCGCTTTTTCATTGTTTTATTTTGGGTGACCCAGGCATGACCAGATGATACCAATGAGGAAATGAGCAAGCGAGAGTGTGCAATGGTCACAACGGTGTCAGCGGCAACTGGGGGTTAATATCCAGTGAGCATGATATGCGCGAAGTCAGTATGCAAAGCGATGCGTCAGTATTAGAGACCCTAACTGTTTGTCTGTAGAATGACACGAGGTGTGACATGTGGGTGTGATGCATGCGACAAAAGCTGACTGAGTGAGCTTACCAGATTAGCTGACCAATTTGGTCCACAGGCACCACAGTTGAACTTTTTATTATAGATAGAGACTAGTTCTGTAGTGTAAAAACAATCAATCTTATTATCACCCATAATCCACTGGGTTATCTAGTGCTGCCAGCACTCTTAAGTTGGTTGCCAACCACTAAGACTTATTGACAGAGGTTTATTCTCAAGAGTAAATCTCAAACCCTTCTACTGAAGTGGAAGGTTTCTCAGCTAAAATATAAAAGGTATATAAAAGAATCATAAAAGAACTAAATCAGATTTTATAGAACATCCATGGAAATAATCCTAGGCAAGGGTAGAATAATAGTTCACAAACATAAACTATTATTCCTACACGTAATTGACAAGCTACCTGCTAAGGCCCCCTCTAAAAAATTCTTTTTGGACATCAACCCAGACAGGCATTAGCTTGCTGTCATCTTGTTGGAGAACTTGATTAGGCTTTCTTCACATCAAAGTTTTGTCATGGTTCTTGGGTTACCTCTTTTACAGTTCCAAAACACAAGAGCACATAATTATGTTCATACTAAAATACATATAATCTGAAGTTGTTAGTGTCAGGTATATAGATTTGGTTATCCAGTCAAAGAAACCTATTGTTTGCTTGTGTCCATCTTAGGTTAGCTTTGCATTAGGACTGAGATGTTGCATTGTTGTGGGATCTGAGGGGATAGCTGATAGGATATTGGGATGAAAGGTTTTGGAGTCCATGATGATACTATCTTGAAGCATTGGGATGAGAAGTTGAGTCACTCAAAGTGATTCTACCAGTTGTAAAATTATAAAGATTGGCTGAAGATTCTGTAGGTTGATAGTGCTGTAGGTTGCTACCTCCCTCTTTAAGGGAGATATCCTATCATCTAATTAGAGTGTCAGGCTTCATGCCAAGTTTCTCAGGACAAAACTGAATCATGAGATTGAATGGAGATAGGTATTCAGACCATCATGCCTGTCTGCAAGTCAATAATTTAGCAGTAGAGAGATACTTGTTGTTCTTGTGGTTGGTCTATAGTAGTTTGGCTAAGCCTTCCAAATAGTGTCACTATCATTTGAACACTTCAAAAATTGCTAATATCTCCTTGTTGTAAATCTCATAGTTAAGTTCAGGAGCTGTGAAAGTGTGGGAATGGAAAGCTACTGGATGAATTTTGCCTTCCAGATCAATTATTAAAAGGAGTGCTGCTAGTGCATAGTCAGAAGCATTAGTCTCCATAACCAGGGTTTGGTCAGGTTCCTAGTGATACAGGATTGGTGTCAAGGTAAATGCTATCTTGAGGAGATTTGAAAGACTTTTGATAGTCTTTGATCCATTCCCAAGGGATGTCTTTACATATCAGCTGAGTGAGAGGTACTATGTTATCTGAATAGTTGAAGATGAATGACAATAGAAGTTGGCAAATCCCAGGAATGATTGGATGTCTTGACCTTTCTTGGTTCAGGCCAATTGCAGATGGTTTTGACTTTATCTTCTGACATGGTGAAGCCTTTGGTTCACAGGATATAACCAAGGAATTTGACTATGTCCTTGTGCCATTTGCATTTGCTAGCCTTGGTATATAGGCTATGTTTTCTGAGTCATTGTAATACTTCTCAGATATGTTCTCAGTGCTGTTCAAGTGAGTCTAAGTAGATCAGTGTGACTGTGCAATGATCTAAGTATTCACTGAAAATATCATTCATAAACCTTTGAAAATCTGTAAGAGCATTGGATAGGCCAAATGGCATGACCAACCATTCATAGGACCTGTGACAAATCTTGATTACAGTCTTCTACTCATCACCATCGGCAATTTGGATAAGGTGGTATGTATGCTGAAGGTTGATTTTTGGATAGATTCAAGCTTTGCAGGGGGTGTCAGGGGGAAACCCTTAGGTCCCATTCCCTTTTCTCTTATTTCCTTATATTTTCTTTAATTTCTTATATGACTCACTTCCCTCTTATCTCATTCTCCCTTTCTTATTTATATTACTGATCACTTTCTTTATCATTTGTACTTGTTGTGACACAGTAGCTATATAGCTAGTGATTAGGTAAGGGGATCCTCACCCAGTTCTCTTTGGGCCCCCTCTACCTAAGTCTGATTAGCTTCTGTAGGTAGGCTTTGGATTAGAATCCCAGGGTCAGGCCTAAGGAGAAGTCTAAGGCTAGATGGTGTCCCACTGGTTCTAGCCTCCAGTAGTTGCTAGGATTAGTACTAAAGAAGAGTTGCACTTACAGGGGGTGTCCAGGAGGTCTGTCAGGCTTTGGGAACTGACGAGCTTTGGAACTGCCGAGATGTCAGATGAGAGCAGCCAAGTCCTACAGGCCAGGAGTAGTGGCTTTGGCTTCAACATACTCATGCATTGCACCTACTCTTCCATGCATGCCACTGATTTGCAACAGACAGGGTACTCGGGAGGATGCCGATGATGCCGGCCCAAGTAGAGGACTTAACAGGAGGAGAAGGTAGAAGGGCCTAAGCCTAGTCAATACCCAGAATGAGGAAGTATGTACATGCATGCCCTACTTATATAGGTTTAAGGAGCGACTGTCAGGCCTCGGACATACTGACAGGCTTCGGGAAAGCCGAAGGGGTCGGACGGATAAAGGCCAAGTCCTGCAGGCTAGAAGTAGTGGCTTGGCTTCAACGTGCTCGTGCGTTGCACCCTACTTCCCATGCATGCCACTGATTTGGGACAGAGGGATACCTGGGAGAGTGCCGAGAGTGTCGGCCCAGATAAAGGACTTGG
>QLPI01000548.1:0-19857 GCA_003314275.1 Chroogomphus rutilus
TGCCATTATGGACGAATTCGGTGACAGGAACATCACCGAGTCAATTGATACTGGATTCCCCTCGTCGAATGAAATTGCGCTCCAGGATTTCCCCGCTTCCAATACAGACCGGATTGACCTCGATGAGTACCCATGGGCCGGGAGGAGTTTGGGAGAGATAGAGAACATGGCTCCAGCGGGATCGCGAAATTCTGGTAAGGTTTATTCATTATTTCAGCTGTGGTGGGTTGTTCCAGTTATCTGTGATGATTCAATTTTGTTTGCAGATGCCGTTGAAACAACATAGACATTATAAAAAACATCGACGTTCATATATTGGAGAATCAAGTGATAGTATTCGCTGCGAGCTCAGGATGTCGTCCTAGAATATATATAATTATGGTTGTGCCGAGTGATCATTTGATGTAGATGGTTGTTTGTGATCATACTGTGATTACTGTAAT
The DNA here is from genome assembly GCA_003314275.1 of Chroogomphus rutilus. NCBI lineage: Eukaryota > Fungi > Basidiomycota > Agaricomycetes > Boletales > Gomphidiaceae > Chroogomphus > Chroogomphus rutilus. Next base: position 444 of record QLPI01000548.1, read on the forward strand.
TTACACTAAAGAAGTCACCGAATTCTATCTCATGTAGGCTCTTTCTTAACGCGATCGATTGGTGCGAGAGTTTAATAAATACAGAAATAAGCAAACATATGCTAAATGCTTCTTACGGACTCAATCCAACCTCAGCTGGAGTACCAAGGAGAGCCAAAGGCTTGTAAGCCTTCAAGTTTCACATTGTTGTAAATGTGAGATTTTCACCCGAAGCAGTAACGCCGTCACCATGTCGTGCTAGATAGTTTTTCGATCGTTTTCGCTAGCGCGACATGTGTAGATCAAGACAAAGAGAGAAAAAGTGTTCATATCGACATCGTGGTAATCCCATGATAATGGCGACCAACAAGTTGAGTGTTGAGGATAACGAGCAATTCTCGTGTAATATCTTTCCTTTTATCCTAACTCTGGTTGGGTAGAGTAGTCATCACAGGTGTACAAGTGTCTCGTTCTCTTGAGACCTATATGAGAGGTATAGTAATATATATGGGCAGTGTGGGAGATATGGATTAGAAATAAGGTTTGTTGAGAAACTTGCCCTATATCCTATGTGGGTCAGCTGTTGAATGTTGGATGTTGGACATTAAAGCAGGAACTGTATATGACAAGATTAAGAGGCTGGAGTGTAGATTAAAGATTTATAGAGACTTTTGTGTCAATTTAGGCAGACAACAACAATAGACTTAAATTTCCCTGATTTCAGACTGACACACAAAAGCAAAGTGTGATCCCAATGTGTTTTTATGGTACGTAGGCTAAATACTAGATGAATCACAGGTGGGAAAAATATTTGAGACATGGATACAGGAGGGATAGTGCATATAGATAGGCAAAAAATATTATACAGGGATTGGGGGAAGAAAAAGAGAAAAAAACATAATACAGTACATACCAATGACCTATGTCCCTCAACAGTGAACATGTATAACAAGGATGGTAGTTGGCCATTCCTGTGCTGGTCCTATGATGTTATGCTGGCATTGGGTTCCTTACAACAGCCAAATCAGGATGAACCTTCAATGATGATATGGATAGACTTTGGACTCAATGGGAATTGTAGATAGGAATATATGTTGAATTATTGTATAGTAAGTGTAATGTTTGAATGATGCTGTTCACAGATAATGGATAGAAAGTTGTCTTGATAAATAAGTACTCATTGGCATGCAAGTGATTAATATAAATCAACACTTAAGGTAGAAGACAAACGGTTTCCACTACATCACATGATGTGACAATGTCACCGTCACAGCACAAAAATTTTCATTGTCAAAAATTTTTTTGAAAAAAAAAGTATTCTGCTATAGAAGATGGCAATTTTTTTGGAAAAAATGATTGTGCTACACTATACAATATGAGCCCTGTCCAACTCAGCTAGAATAATATCTGGCATGTTGCCAGATCCTTGTGCAAAATGGTGGATTATGACACTTGAGTCACGTGACCTTAGTGGAATCCATATGTCATCTACCTTATCTGTGGGAATGTCTTTCTATATATGGAATATTTGACTATATGGGTGATTACATCAGCACAAAAAACTATTACTGGTGGGAATAAATTTCTATATATAGAATATTTCCTTATATAGGTGATTACATCAGTGCAAAAATTTTGTGACCAAAAAATTTTTGACAGCATCAGACTGCTTAAAAAATGTGATTATGAATTTTGGGACAATGTTTGAAAGTTTGGATATACTACATTTGCAATAGTGATTTTTTTCAAATAGTAAAACCAACACTATGTACATATAGTTCTATGCCATTGATCTGTGGTCTTAGAATAATTTTTTTGTCAATGTTGCCAGATCCTTGTGCAAAATGGTGGATGTCACGCTTGAATCACGTGATGTAGCAGAAACTGTTTGTCTTCTACCTTAGTACCAAATTTTTGACCTTTTCACAGCTACTAATAGGTTACTATGGCATATATTAGTCAGCACTAAATGCCAAAGTAGTCTATTTAAATTTCCCTATGCTCGCTTCCTCTGTAAACATGTGACCACATGTGACCCCAGATATAGATAGATTATCAATTAAAGTAAGGTAGGGGACAAACGGTTTCCGCTAAGGTCACGTGATGTGACAGTCACGGTCACAAGCGCAAAAATTTTTGTCATTGAAAAAAAAATTTGTATTCTGCTACAGAGGATGGCGATTTTTTTTGGAAATAATAATTGAGATACATTAATATAACATCAGCCTTGTCTGACTTAGCTAAAATAGCATCTGGCATGATGCCAGATCCTCATGCAAAATGGTGGATGTGACAGTTGAGTCACGTGACCTTAGCGGAAATGGCCGGCTGCAACAATAATATCCTACCTCTACCTTACCTGTGGGAATGTCTTTCCATATATGGAATATTTCCTTATATAGGTGATTACATCAGCACAAAAATTTTGTGACTGAAAATTTTTTGACAGTGTCAGACTGCTTAAAAAATGTGTTTATGAATTTTGAGAAGATGTTTGAAAGTTTGGATATACTACACTTGCAATTTTGTTTTTTTTCAAAAATTAAAACCACCAATATGTACATATAGTTCCATGCCATTGATCTGTGGTCTCAGAATAATTTTTTTGTCAATGCTGCCAGATCCTTGTGCAAAATGGCAAGCGTGACACTTGAGTCACGTGACCTTAGCGGAAACCGTTTGTCCCCTACCTTACTTGAAGCATCAGACACTTATGATGCACGATAACTATGGTATAAATAGATTCCCATCCCATGCCCTAGGTGGATTAGCAGGAGAAAATTTGACAAGCAAAGTTCTGCTAGAACAAAGGCCAGACAGAGGGGGTAACACTTTATTCCTTCAGTGCAATATTGATGTAGTCAGGAAAATGTTTGGTGGCTTGAATATAGTGTAGGGTGTGTGGTATGAATCTTGGGTCTTCTAGTAGTCTAGGAATGGAGTGGCTTGCTTTGCCAGCTGCATGGTGTAGCAGACTGCATTGTTCTAGATATTTGTAGCAGTGAATGAGGTAGTTGTCAAGCTTTGGGACTGCTGAGATGTCAGATAGGAACAGCCAAGTCCTACAGGCTGGGAGTAGTGGCTTTGGCTTCAACGTACTCATGTGTTGCACCCTACTCTTCCGTGCATGCCACTGATTTGCAACAGACGGGGTACTTGGGAGGATGCCAATGATTCCGGCCCAAGTAGAGGACTTAACAGAGGAGGAGGAGGTAGAAGGGCCTAAGCCTAGTTGATACCCAGAATGAGAAAATATGTACATGCATGCCCTACTTATATAGGTTTAAGGAGCCACATGTGGAATAAGGAATGTGAGACAACAAGGTATGCAGAGCATGTGGGTATTGTCCACAACGAGAAAAATTAGAAAGAAGGGATGCAAACGGAAATAGAACAATAAAAGATAGGATAATAGAAATGTGACCAAGGATAGGACAATAGGGAGTGCCTGACTATAAAACAATGGGGCCATGGCCGAGCATAATACAAGGACAGGAAGTCCTGAGGTGAGGCGGATTGAAGGCTGAGGAGTAGGCGTGGTGGGATTAATGGATGGTGAGTGGCGTAGAGTATGTGGGGGGTAATGGCAAGTGGACATGCCAAGCCAAGACCAGCATACCAAGTGATATGCATGCAGTATGGACACTTGGACATGGACATAAGATGACTTCTCAGTCGGCACTGCTGAATTACCAGGTCTCAGTATGTGTACTTGACAGTAGTGAGTTTTCCAAAAAAAAAATGCATACATCACTTGCACTGGAGACATGGACATTCCATAGGAACAGTTTCTTGCTTGAAATGTCTGCATGACTTTTTGTGATGGCACCTGCAACCGCGAGGAAAAGAAATGATCAACCTTCATTGGATAAAATCCAGGCCGATTGTATTAGTTCAAATATATGCTGGGTCAAAGTCTCAATTGATCGAGAATGGATGATATTGGAAGTAATCTATATTCTCGTAGCTATGTAGTTTTATATGTAAATGAGTCGTACTGTGGTAAAACAAGAGCTTCCTAATTCAGCAGCGGCGTTCTCCATGCAGATGCAGGGTTGCCCCCCTGTTTTCTGATTGTTCCTCCATGTCATCGACCGTGCCTCCTACAGAATTGTGCTATGCACCTAAACCTTCAACATAGACAGTGAGTGCCTTCACCTGGATCCTATCCTGATCAAAAACCTTTCTAACTCTCGTCATCCTTTTCTTGAAGACTGCATATATGCATCCCGGTGTGGTTGCATGTTGTCCTCCATCGCGTAATTCCATTCTTATACTCATTGTAAACATCTCCTTTACTAATCCTGTCTTTTCCCTTCGTGTCTCGCCCCGTTCCTTCCGCCATTCGTCACAACAGATTGTTAAGGTGAGACCCACATACACACACCGTTTTTTCGAGTATTGAGACGTGCCATGTTCAAGTAATCTGACAACGGGCTGTTATATAACATCCACATTTTCGCTCGTTTACTGGCAACAGGTGATGATTGTGCATCAAGGGATGAAATCCTAACTCGTGTATTTTAAATGTACAACAGTCAGAGGATTCGACAATGATTATGAGAGGTTAGCACTCTCAACTTGACCGCGAACCTTCACACCACGATGAATAGTTTCCTGATGCATCATGCTCAATCCTGTCAAGAACCTGAGCAGTACGATTCACACGTGGCAAGGATCTGTTGGTCTTGGTCTGTGTCTCAATACACGGTTACCCTGTAAACACTCCATATACACTAAGATAACAACCAGCCTCTGTCATCCCTGGACAATCTCATATAAAAGCCGATTCTCTGGGATGGGTTTCTTGACGCGATAAAACTGCTGCTGCTGTCAATGAGTCGATTGATGACCTCGATGATTTTTATCTCAAAACAAAATTTAGTTTGAAAGTGGGTGTACATACGCCAAATAAAATTTCCACAAAGTCGAGGATTTTTTCCTGCAGTGGGGGAGGGACTCTGATGGGTCGCTCACGAAGTCGCTGCGATGCAAGTAGTGTTATGGACTTGATGCGCGTTCCCACTTTGCATGATACCTGGTTATCTACTCTGGTGTCCCATGTCAACAGAGGATGATGGGGGATGGTAAAACATGACCAACAAGACAAGTGGCACCAGGATACAAACATAGCCACTGGATAATCAGCGGGATTACCGCAATATCATGCGTTCTCCAGTGCCTGAGTAAGAGTTGGCAGAAGGTGTGAGTGAAAATCAGGGGAGCATCAGCGATGTTCTTCTCGGAACGATACATTCAATGGACATGGAAGTACAATTGTTAGATAGGGAACAGTTCAGTTTATCGTCCACACTACATCCTACGCGTGTGCGCAATAGCCCAGCTGATGCTATATGTGGGATGTTTGTAGGATGGCTACCTTCTGAGTGCAAAATGGGATTAGTCATTCAAGTAGCTGAGTCGAGGACGTTGCATAAATGTATGGCTAATGCCCGTTCCATGTGGTTTTGCTCACATCTTTTTCCGCGTGCTACCATTCTCCCCTCGACTGAAAATCCCCCCCCCTTACCTCCCAATACACTCTGACTATGCATTTTATTTCTTCAAAGAGGACCACAAAGCTTGCCACTGACATTATTCACCAGGTTTACAGCAGTCTACGAGACCTTTCCCGACCGCACAAAACGGGCTTTAATTTCGTGTATCCCCTTCAGCGATTCAAGCTGCTGCCACTATTGTCACAACAACACAACAATGCTGCTGACTGGCCTCCCGCAGTCTATGACCAACTATCTTCCCTCCGAACACACGCCTGTACTGCACTCCACAAGAATTTCAGCCTTTACCCCTCCCTTTCCTCCTACATCAACATACTGGCACATGTGCCTGCCTCACGCACTTCCCTGATCACGCATCTACACTCCACAACCCCATAGCGACGGCCGTGATGGCCGCCCGTGATATCCTCGTATATAACAAGGATGCCAGTTGTCTCCTAGCTCACTCTCACAGCAGCGCGTCCTGTCCTCCGCGTATGCGACACCCCCTCCCTCCAGCCCGCCATGGAGTTCCTCATGATGACCCCAGGTCATGCATGCGTCCACATGATAACCGGGTTGAGAAGCGAGAGCTTCCTTTGTGTCTGCGCCATGCATTCGGCGATGCCAATTCCGGGGTTTGGAGCTCTTGACAGCGTGCATGCAAAGACTCTAAGGAGAGATGTGGGAAGTTTCACTCTCGGGAATACACAGCGCAAGGACACTGTAGACAGATGCGAGTGAACAGAAGAAGGTAAAATGACTTGAGGCTCTGAAAATCAGCACTCAAATACATTTCCATGCAGACTAGTCCAACAATAGGCTGGAGGACCACGCGAACAAATATTTCCATTTGGGGAGATTGCGGTGTGCTGATCCTCGTGTTCGTCTATCGTCTGGTGTAAGAAGTCTGATGTGACTCTCCAAAGAGAAGTTTGAATGTCATGGCAGCGCGTTCGCATTTGCACCCATAACCAGTCTGATTCGATTGTCCTTTTCGGCTGCAATTTCCTCTCTCACACGTGGAAACCTGGCACCTCAAGCGGTGTGATTTGCCGTGGCTATGTTCTTCACTTGCTTGGTTTCGAGAAGATCTTTCACTTCTAGTACTCTTCCTGGCTGTCGCATCTAGATCTGGGTGCAGGTGATCCATGTGACTCGGTGCTCTGGAATACTCCGTAGGGCCAGAACTGAGGAACGTTGTGTTCTTCGATTGTTTTGGCTGGAAAGTACCAAGCTTCTCCGATACTTGGTCAATTTCTGGATGTCATTTTGCATTAATTTTTCCTGAGGTTTGAGAAGTAAGATCAAGGAATATGATAATTCAAGCCGTCTCATGCGGCCCTAACAGATAGGATATTCTACTGCTGAAGTACACGTGGCAATCGATCTTGATCATGATGGTCTCTCTAATACTTTGCAGGAGCCACTGCAGTTAATTTTCCTTTTTTTAGCAGCGTGTGACCCACTTTTACACAAACCATCAACAGTAACAACAAATGCCTAAGTCTTTTTACTTAGAGCCATGTAAGGTGTAAAATACTATCCAAATCTTCGATTATTCTCACAATCTAAGAGCACAACGTTCCTCAGTTCCGGCGGTACCGAGTATTCCACAGCACCGAGCGCAAGGATCACCTGCATCCAAATCTAGATGCGACAGCTAAGAAAAGTAATAGAAGTGAAAGATCCTCTCGAAACCAAGCAAGGCAAGAACATAGCCGCGGCAAATGACACCGCTTGAGGTGCCAAGTTTACACGTGAGAGATAGGAAATTTCAGCTGAAAAGGACAATCGAGTCAGACTGGTTGTGGGTGCAGATGCGAACGCGGATGCATGCTGCCATCACATTCAAAGTTCTCCTTTGAGAGTCACTGCAGACTTCTCACACCAGACGATAGCCCGACACGAGGATCAACACACCGCAATCTCTTCAAATGGCAATATTTGTTCGGGTTGTCTGCATCCCTATTTTTGGACGAGTCTGCATGGAAATGCATTTAACTGCTCATTTTCAGAGCCCCCAATCATATTTGCCTTCTTCTCTTCACTCGCATATAGCCTCTACCTTTGCTCCTGAGATGGCCTATTCCTTTACTGATATACATATTTAACATCATGGTCCATTCCAAAACTGAAGATGGGTCAGTTCCCACACCGAATTGGTGTTGATATCTACTGATTATCGCACTTGTACTAGTTCCAGTTATGGTATGGGATTGCAATTCGAGACTTACACGGAGGCCAGTGGTCCTCGCCACAATACAGAGTCTTCCACCTCCACCTTGGGCTACAAGAGCGGAGGGTCACTTTCTGCAATGGTCTCCCACTTCTCTGATTCACAGAGAGTTTGCCATATCAATGGAGGCTTCACTAACTGTCTCACGCTAACCACATCCACAAAAAACTTCCAAAATTCCATTACTTGCACATACACAGTATATAGAAATACCAGACCCCGTCTAGCAATCACTATATACAGCCACATTGATTTCCCAAGAAGAGGTGAAAAAAGGGTCATGCCAACAGCTGCAGACCCACAGCCGTCTCTCACGTCACAGCATGGCGGCCGGACCAGGGCCTCCAACCGACCCACTTACTTGAAAAGCAGAGTGGAGCTCTTGGAAGACCCCAACTCCCCTATCTGAAACAAAGACAATTCCAGAACCTTCCTCAATAGGAATGGGATTCTCCCAAAAGAAGACATGCTATCACTAGAACAGCTCAGCATAGTGCACAGCCTGGGCATGAAGCTAGTACAGGAAGGGGCCAGAGGAGTGGCGATGGTTAGGATAGACAGTCCAGCTAAGAGAGCAGCAGAAAGATTGAATGTGATTCAAAATTGCTCGCCAACAGCCTCATCTTGACGTGGTGGATAAAGCCCACCCACCGGCACACCAAAGGCCAATGGTCTTCACACCTAATAGCAAGGTTTGCAACTACAGGGGAAGCCTGTCAGGGGATGGCTCACTTTGCTCTCCCAACTGGTAAACAATTCACTCATGCAGATATGTGACAATGAAAGCAAAAGATAAAACGCTGCGAGATAAAGGTCATGCGTTGGATCGCCAGGGCTACTACAAGTTCAAACAATTTTGAAAGTGCAGAAAAAAAGGTCATTATCCTCACTGCCAACGAATAACCCGTCAACCGGTTCGATAATATGTGTGAACAACCTACGAAATGATGAGATGTCGACTCTGGGTTCAAATCGTGTGAAAATGGGGCAACCCCGTTGGTCAATCACGCGACGGTGAAAGAATATCCAGAACACTGACAGCTTCATGCAGAAGATGCGAGTGGTGTACGCCCATACATTGGCCAGTCTATCACTCCTAATATGAACTATGTAACCCGCATCTCTCTCATATGCAGCCGAGGGCTTGGTTGAGTTGATTCAGCAAGAACATTCGCCGGTGGAGTCCTGCCATGTATTATATTCCTCTTGGTGCGATTGCTTACAAACGAGTTGGTTTTATAAAAGAGTACACACCCGACCCTGTGACGCTTGGTTTTTTCCCACAAAAGAACCCCATCCTGACACAACCTCAACTCATCATGCTTGGTAGGGATTAGGCAGAAGTGCTAGCGTTAGCCGACTGTTCACCTATACGATTGCCCAGCTCCTACACGTGATTAATGTATCGTGAGTCTGCTATATCCCATTCTACTGCCCACATACTGGTTGATGCATCTAAACTAACCCCAACAGCGACAATAAATAATATACAGACAAAGACACAACATACAATACAAAATACCAGCAGCGGCTCAAATGCTGGTATAGCCCCTACTGGCTGTGACAAACCGGGCCGGCTACTGAGGTACGCGGACGGAACATCATACTTGCACTAATTCGGAGTATTCACCTTATCAGACCATCAGATTCTCTGTCAGCTCAAAATGAGACGTTTTAGCTAGCGATGCCAGATATGAAACACACCTGGAGGTAGCTCATTGAATTTTGCCGCACTTATTGTATACTGTATATTGCTCCCTATCCTCGGAATATCCCTTGAACATCCGATTTTCTTGGTTCATGGCTATCCTTCTGGTCAAGTAGCATCCCAACGTAACACCTAATCATGGGGCGGCCCCAGAATTGGAACAGTCCAAGGATCTATATGTTCAAGTGAATTTCGAACGACGTCTAAATATAGATACGATAGCGAACGCCTATCTTCGTCATCACACCCGACCCGATCCCGGTTTTGTTCTTTGAGCCACTCAAAATTATGGACTCCGACTCTGGCTGAATTAGACGGAATCACTCGACTATTTTGCATGTGTCATACAAGCTGGGAACAGGGCCCGAGTGAACGGTGTCTTCCCCCTTACAAAACCCATCGGGTTCTGCTGCCGAGTCGACCTACAAGTCTTCTGCCACAACCTCACATTATTTTAAGATGCCCAAGTTCCAACAGCGACAGTCAAAACCAAGGAAATTCAAACCACTGTCCAACGATGTGAGTAGCCCTCCCTTCATGCAATTCCATAGAGTACAAACCACTCATTCCCATCTGTAAAGGCGAACATCACCACCGCTGAGCACGACGCTATAGCGGTGCTCCCATATCCGATCTCTGCCACCAAGCCACGGGTGAGTGCTAGTCCCTCCATGACTCTGCATAGCCTATACCTTCGTCATGCTGATCGAAAACTTCTAGGTCGACGTCCAATCCCCGAATGCCAAGGTTTCAGACCATGCAAGCAACGGCATCGCACAAGACGTCGAAAGCAAACCTACCCCTGAAAAGTCCGATCAAGGTGAATTGCCAGGTCAAGACCCTTACCGGGACAAGGGCAAGGGCGTTGACCCTCGGGAGAGAGGTGGATATCAGGGCGACAACGTACGTGTTCTCTTCTATATCTCTCATTATATAATAGCCCCTTACCTCTCCAATTCTTAGGGACTAGATGAAGATGCTAGTCCTACCACGTTTTGCATCAAGGGCAAACATGTGGATCCCCGGGAGAGAGGTCAGGGTGATAATGTTTGTGTTTCCATCTTTTTTTTTCACTCTCACACAGAAGCTTATGCTTTCTTGATTGTGCAGGGATCCTTGGCTTCAGAGAGCTGCTTGCCTGTCGCAAGCACTTCCAAAGTTCGCCTTCCAGACTTAGAGGCGCTCTCCCTCGACTTTGGAACGCTCGGAATGAGTGCAGATCCAAGTGGTGAGGTATGTGTCTAGTCCATTTTTCAATTATATCACGAGTTCTTACTGGCTTTAATATGTGCAGATTGCGCAGAAAATGACTGCTCAATCTGCCAATTTCTCTGAGACCGGTTCTGAGGTGCGCTCTGAAGCGGGGAGAAGCGTATCACCTCTCCTCCTTCCATCCCCGGTGTCTTCACCGGTCCCAATCCTCCTCCTCATCGCGGACTCGAGTCCAGATTACGACCCGATGGACGTAGACGATGAATGGAGCTCTTCTCCCTCTTCTCCGAGCTCCTCGTGGTCCTCTTTCCACGCGCCTTCTTATGATCAGACAGACAGCGACGCGATGGACATCGACCTCGATATGTGGTCGGACGGGAGCGAAGATGTAGATATGATGGACATCACCGAAGAGAGTGATGAGATGCAGCCGCTACCTGCATTCGAGGCCCCCTGGCACACAATGGTCAACACCCTTTGGAGTACCGTGTGATATCAATAAGTATGTGCATTTTTTCAATGTATCACAGGCCAAGATCTAATGGTATTACTTAAGGGTTAGACCAGACCAAAAGATTGGGATCAAACATGCCTTGGGGCACTTCGGATGCACCTCCTGCGGTCCAATAGTCACTTGGAGAAAAGGGATCGAAGATGTCGAGATGATGGACATCACTGAAGACAGCGATGAGGTGCGGTCACTACCTGCATTCGCGGCCCCTTGGCACCCATTGGTCAAGACACTTTGGAGTGCCGCGCGATACCAAAAAGTATGTTCATTTTTTCAATGTATCATAGGCCAAAATATAATGGTATTGCTCAAGGGCCAGACCAGACCAAAAGATTGGTATCAAACATCCCTTGGGACGCTTCGGATGCACCTCCTGCGGTCCAATAATTCACTTGAAGAAGACACCGCCCAGGACTTTAGCATTCGTCGCCTAACGGAATTGTAGATGACTTAGGGAACCTTGGTAATACTTGATTCCACCTCCCAACTCCGCCGCCCAGCCCTGTTTAGCCCTTACAGGCTAGGCACAGGGCCAGTAACATACCAGTTCTTGAACAATGTCAGACAGCATCTCCAGTAAGCCGTTATCCGACAATGTTCAAACTGTTTGCTAAACTCAACCACAGGTTCGCTGGAACAAATAGCCGACTGTGTGCACAAATCACACTTGTCCTGTAGATTATATTTCTTGGTAGTCTGTTTGATCTTTCTCTTGTGTCTGGAGCTTTGTACATCATCGTTCAAATTGTGTCCGGGGATCTGTATATTATCTTACTGGTTTGTCTCTCATCGATCATGTGTTCGGGGCTTTGTAATTTTTTTTTTTTTTGGTCGACCCTGGTTGTCAGTTTTAATACATCTCTTGGCTATCATGAACACACTATCCAGTGGATCATACAGGAGACTAAGATCGTCAAGATATACAAGAGGCTTCACCCGGATTTCTAATGACAGCGGTTTGCTAGTCCCAAGTCCCGCTATGATATTCCCAATACGATTTACAGGTAATCTCAGAGCTGTTAAATTCACGCTGACCACTCTGCTTCTGTTTCCTTCCTTCCTCCAGAACATGGTGACTGTGAGGTTACCGGTGCCCGAGGGATCAATGACTAGTTTCATCCGTCATCAGTCCAACTTAACTGGTTGTCTGTTGAAATTTTGGTGACGCTGAGAAAGGGCCGAGGAACAAACAAGCGGTTACCTGAGTTGAGGTAGTGGCTGGATGCCGGAATTACAGAAAAAATCACACTGCAAAGCCATCGCCCGGCCTCGCACCCACTACAAGTCAACTACATTCTTTCATAGTGTCGTATTGTCACGCAAATAGATCTTCACATCTAGTATGCGGATATGTTTTGATACAAATGAGGTGTGACGTTCTGAATCTGAGGTCTCGATTATAACGAACATTTCGAATAGTGGAACCCAGCTTCCAAGTGTTTAGATCTGGGAACTATTATTTATATAATTGAAAAAAAAAAAAAAAGTAACCAAGTACTTAGAGTTGATTCAATTTTAGTTTTTGTTGTCTAATAATGGTTGGTTTTTATGAACTTTCCGAAATATAAGGTGACTAGAGTTCTACTTGAACACTGATACAGACTCTAAGTAACTGGTAGTATGTACGGTGGCTATTAGGCGATCATTCTATACTTTCCCTTCTGCCCAGCATTATAATTTTATATGGTCAAGCAATTTTTCCTACAGTCTGGGGGAAATCGCTGGTCTTCATGGGTTGGTGGATCATACAAATGAGAAGAATCACTCTCTTACAATTATTACATGCTGAAATTAATTGTTCTATTTTCGCTGCTTTTTTCCTCTCATAGGAAGCCAGTCCTGAAGACAAGTTGGGAGATTTATCTTATTAAAAGAATTGCCTGATCATATCTAGCACTGTTTGTTCGGATGTTTCTCAAGGCGTGCGACTTCCTAGAGTGCTTCCACCAACGGCCAAGATTATATGTAGACCCGAAACTTTATGACCAGGATGAATCTAGGGGCTGGGGCGTAACGCGAACTGGAGCTTTGGTTTCGTCGTGCATACCGATCTTGCGACCTCTGTTTGTGCTGCTCTGGCTAGAAGACGACGTCTCAATTATTTGCAGAATTTCTTCTAAATCTTCCCCTTGTGCACACATCGTCGCCATTACATAGGTAATTCGGCTTGGCCACCGTTGGCGGTATTTCGATCAAATTTATCAATGCTGGTGACTTTTTGTGTGTAGGTGTACTCTACTGACCACTTAAATGACCGTGGAAAAGGGAACCAGTGTCTAAAGGTGTCTGTTTTGTGTGTTATTCTCAGAGTATCTAACAAGTTACTGATATACGAATGCCATCGGTACTCGCGGCAGAACCAAACTTATTGCCATCTCGCTTGGTGCCAGTTAAAATAAATAGGATCCAAGCCTGTCTGAGTTTAACGGATCTGCATGCCTACAAAAGCCGGACTTTGGGCTGTGCCTGCCTATAAAATCCTAGCTTGTTCTGTCGAATGCCAAAGAAATTTTCTTCTTCCCTAGCGCTTCGTCACAATGAAATTCTCAGTCCTATTTTTCTCTCTCATGCCATATTATAACAAGGCGAGTGCTAGTCTACACGTCCCTTTGCGTTTTTAAAACCGTAATAACTAATAACTCCCTTCTGCCAAGTTCATGATGGAAGCCAAACAGAGCAACCAGAAGAAGCTAACCCTGAGTCATGTTAGAACCAATGGAATTTTTTGAGTGGTTATACATATTTTCCTGTTCATTTCAACACTAAAACTCAAATATCTCCCCCAATTCTATTCTCCTCAAAGCACAATTTCTCACAGGGTTCACAGACAATACAAAGAACCTACAGGAATATTCTTGTGATTTTAGGGGCAATTTTGGATGAATACCACCTACTTGGCCTGGTACCTGATACAAGGCCCAAATAGTTCCTCAAGGTTGATGGATGGGAGATCATTGATGGGCAAGCAATTTTAATAAGGTAGTGGACAAACGGTTTCCGCTAAGGTCACATGATGTGACTGTCACAGTCACAAGTGCAAAAAATTTTGTCATTGAAAAAAAAATTGTATTCTGCTATAGAGGATGGCAATTTTTTTGGAAATAATAATTGAGATACATTATATATAACATCAGGCTTGGCTGACTTAGCTAAAATAGTATCTGGCATGATGCCAGATCCTTGTGCAAAATGGTGGATGTGACAGTTGAGTCACGTGACCTTAGCGGAAATGGCCGGCTGCAATGATAATATCCTTACCTGTGGGAATGTCTTTCTATATATGGAATATTTCCTTATATAGGTGATTACATCAGTGCAAAAATTTTGTGACCAAATTTTTTTTGACACTGTCAGACTGCTTAAAAAATGTGTTTATGAATTTTGAGAAGATGTTTGAAAGTTTGGATATACTACACTTGCAATAGTGATTTTTTTCAAAAATTAAAACCAACAATATGTACATATAGTTTTATACCATTGATCTGTGGTCTCAGAATAATTTTTTTGTCAATGCTGCCAGATCCTTGTGCAAAATGGCGAGCGTGACACTTGAGTCACGTGACCTTAGCGGAAACCGTTTGTCAGCTACCTTATGACTATTTTCCAAATTCTTCTATCTTTTTCCAGGGCATGGCCCAAATCTTTCTTTTGCCCACATACCTACGTTCCATCATGCACCCAGCTATATCAGAACAGCCTCCGATTACAGTCCAATAAATTTTCATGTATATGTAAGGGCAACCCTCTTACAGCCCTGAGGTATATCTCAGAGGCGAGCTAAGCAGGGGGGATCCAAAGGGTTTTAATTGTTTTACTACTGCCTAAATACATGTGGAGTCCTCACCTAAGCAGGGGGGATCCAAAGAGGAAAGTCTAAGGATCCCACTGCTGGTGAGCCCCTTTTATACCCTCTATGTGGGTGGTCTGTGCACTAGTTACAAATCAATACATTGGAGTTTGTAGAGCCAACTTCCTGGTACTAAGTCCGAGGCTCGGATGTTCACTCTGGGTTTCTAGTCATCATGCTTCAAGATCGTTCCTGTCTTCACTCGGTGGTTTCTGGATGTTTTAGCCTCAGAGTTGATTGGAGTTTGAAATGGTACTTCAGACTTGGATCAGGCTTCGGAGAAGGTCGTCCTCTGACATATAGCCTTTTCTTTTCTTGTAAGTACCTGGATGTATCTAGCAAAATACCACCGAAGTAGAATCTACCTTTCTACAACCCCACTCTCACCAAATCTCGAGATAATCTCAAATTCCTATCCGCTGTAGAGTTGCTCTAGGTAATTAATACCTAAAAGCCTGCATGCACTGGTCCTTTTCTCTGGCGGGATCTAGCACAGTCGTTCGGCACAGCTGGAATAGGTTCTGTGACTCGGCAATATATGAACGAAAATAGAAAGTGAACGAAATATGGTGTGATGTGACAGGGACATGACCTTGATGAGACGCGAATGCATCACGCTGACTAAGACTTGGACTTTGACTTTGGGACTTGAATACAATAGTCTAGACATTTCTAGACTAGCCTTGACTTGGACTTGTAGACTGGACTTGGGGCTTTAACTTGTGAACTTGAACTTGTTATTACAGAGGTGAGCCAGAGGCCTTTATATACAAAAACCAAGCAACGATGCGAAACGATGCGAGAGGTTGGCTATGTCAGTTGAATGACAAAGCACGAGAACAAAGTATACAAAAGAGGAAACTATGGAGAAACTCTGGAGAAATGGAACAGCATCGAGGCTGCACGAATAGGGGCTAGGGGCTATGATAGGGGGAGACTAACCAAAAAGGTAAGGATGATGAATAATAACGAGAAAAGACTAACAGAATAGGAAACAGGTCTGAGTCATGTCAAGAAAAGGGGAAACATATAAAAGAAACAATAAGGAAGTCCACCAATAAACGTCTAACAACCTTGTCCACTACTCCTGAGGGGCCTTAGGATGAGTCAGGGGACTGAGTCATCTCAGAGTATTTCCAGGTCACAGGCAACATATCTTCCGCAATTTCTCCAGTATCCAATCCAAGGATAGGGGTCTGGGAGTAGGAGGACTAATGGGTATATGGTCGTGCACTCTCATTTTGTGTTTAAGAGAGAGTCGAATGGAGTGGGCGGGGTAATCAGGATGGGATGGTGCCCTGAACTCTGCCTCGTATTCCACTCTACTCCTATCACAATATGCTGGTCTAGATGTCATTCCAAGAAATATGTATGGTTCTTGACTTTCTGGGAAATAGACTGCATCTCCTATCGCATTTGACTCAGTGTAGATTGGATAGGATCATCTTCTGAGTGAGAAATGTGCTGGTAGGGGTACGCGAAGATAATGATATGTTAATGGTTCTGCCTGGATGTGTGTGTCCTGGGTGTTGTAGCATTGCATGGGAATGAGCTCTGAAGAAGACATGATGATATAATGGGAGTCTGAAGATTGGAGGGCTGAATAGAATGGTTGGCTGTGTGATGTGGCAACAGTGAAGGTGATATGGGATGAGTGCCGTCGGAGTCTGATTTGGAACATGGTTGAGATCGGTCACTTTACTGTCACCATGCTGAACCTTCGGTTCAGCGTGGAGCATAGCACTTTCCTATTCCAGATGAAAATGCTAATTACTTGTCTTACCAATACCTGGATCGAGAGTTAAGTTCCCAATACCAAATAATCTTTTTATATAACACTATCTATTATTTCTACTTTGTGAGAGGACCAAAATTCCATAAACCGGCACTTTGGCGCCTAGGCCGGTTTCCCGGAACGGCGCCTAAAGCACAGGCCAAACCCAGGATTTAGCTCCCAGTAGAATTGCCATAGAGCAATATTTTCCTAAAACAATAAATACAGATAAAATAACCAAAAATTCTCCAAGAATATTCTTTTATTCATACAGCCGACACCCTGATATTCTACCCCAGGAAAACCACACAGAAGTCTAATCTGCCACACCAAACTACAAGTTACACTTTCTGAATACTTTTTAATAAATTGTGCTGCCTTTATGTCAACCAAAAACTCAAAGAAAACCTTCCCTCTGCTGAAGGTGAAGGCAAAGGGGTTTTTTTTTTTCATAATGGAGATATAGGTTTGTACACATTGCTTGAAAGCATATTTTGTACATGTGGTCCACCTCATAGACGGTCAAGTCCTGACTGTCTTGCCAGGAGTGCAAGGTACAGTGTGTACCCATAGTAGCCGGTGTCCAAGAAGTCAATGGACAAATGGCCCAGAGAAGATTTGGAGGCGACCAATGGTCATCCAACAAAGTGAAAGAAGATGGAGGTGGTAATCACCATTTCCCCTTGGTCTGGATATTCAGGTGTCGTCAGAGAGTGGAAGGCTCTTTATGAGACTATGTCCTCCATCTATGACAAGCTGCATCAAAGTATGATTTGACCAAACTTGGTTCACTTAATTTTACTGACCAAGGTCCATGCATGCTAATGAAACATCACAAGCTTTCATGTATGTTTGGTCTTCACTTCAGTACCTTTAGTTCACATACTCCTTTCTTTCATTTGTTTTGCTTCATTTGCTTTGGTCCATCTATAAACATATATGCCCATATTCTATATCTTTCTTATGTGTCCATTCTTAGTTTATATATCTATGTCACTCTTCTTCATACAGTAGGGGACAAAACTGTTCAAGTGTTTTGAACATTTGTCTTGTACTGTAAATAACGGGAGGATTACAGAATCAAAAAATACGATGTGATTAGTGGAGATAGCCCTGCTTCTGAAATTGTGGTCACAATCAAGATAATTACATAACTCTCAATATTCATTGAGATATTAATTATTTAAAAAAATGAAGCATTTGAATGGTTTTGTCCCTCACATTTTTTAAACAAGAAATGGTATATATCAGTACTTGGTAAAGCCCCCATTTCTCTTATCACTTTCTGCACCCTTCTAGGCATGCTCTCAATTAACTTCTGACACACCTCTGGCTCTATCTTCTCCCATTTCACTCCAATCCTCTCCTATAGCTCATGCACTCCACTAGGGGGTGTTCATAGTCAGTGTCAAGTACACATACTGAGACCTGGTAATCTGGCAGTCCCAACCGAGCAGTCATCCTATGTCCATGTACAAGTGTCCACGCTGCATGCACGTCACTTGGTATACCGGTCTTGGCTCGGCACATCCACCACCTACATTTCTTATCTATTACCCCTCACATATTCTATGCAACACACCATCCATTAATCCCACCATGCCTACTCCTCATTCCTCGATCTGCCTCACCTCAGGACTTCCTGTCCTTGTTTTATCTTTGGTCACAACCATTGTTTTATAGTCAGGCACCCCCTATTGTCCTATCCTTGGCCACATTTCTATTATTCTATCTTTTATTGTTCTATTCCCATTTGTGTTCCTTCATTCTAATTTTACTTATTGTGGGCAATACCCACATGCTCTGCATACCTTATTGTCTCACATTCCTTATTCCACATGTTGCCTCTTAAACCTATATAAGTAGGGCATGCATGTACATATTTCCTCATTCTGGGTATCGACTAGGCTTAGGCCCTTCTACCTTATCCTCCTCTGTTAAGTCCTCTACTTGGGCCAGAATCATCGGCAACCTCCCGAGTATCCCATCTGTTGTAAATCAGTGGCACACATAGAGATCAGGGTGCAATGCACGAGTACATTGAAGCCAAAGCCACTACTTCCAGCCTGTAGGAATTGGCCATTCCTGTCCGACACCTCAGCATTCACAAAGCCTGACAGTCAGAAAGGCACTTTTTGACAATAGTCCAGAGGTGTTCAATGGGGTTTAGTTCAGGGGAATGAGCTGGCCACTTCATGACCTCATAGCCATGGTCCACTCCTGAACCTTTACCCCCCCCCAGAAGTGAACTACTATGTACACAACAAGGAACTACTGGCTATCTTTGAAGCATTCAAAACCTGCAGACACTACCTAGAAGGTTCAGCAAATCCAATTGATGTTGTCACTGACCATAAAAATTTGGAATATTTCTCTATGACCAAGCTACTCACCCTCGGCAGGTCCTATAGTCCAAATACCTCTCCTAGTTCAATATGGTAATCTGCTTCTAACCCGGTTGCCTCATTTCTAAACCCGACACACTGACTAGACGATGAGACATCTACCCTAAAGAGGGGGGAAGCGACTACTGTCAAGCTTCAGTAATGCCAAAGATATGGGCGGGGAGTGGTGTCAGGCACCATACATACTGACAGGCCTCGGGAGAGCCGAAGGGGTTGGATGGGTAAAGGCCAAGTCCTGCAG
>QLPI01000553.1:1746-31360 GCA_003314275.1 Chroogomphus rutilus
ATCCATTAATTACGGATCATATTTTAGTTACATGATTTACTTGTATAAAGAGAAAGTAGCTACAACAAATACTACCAGTCTCTCATACCGAAAACCCCCCACACTTATATTTGATATCTACTCGACGCACTCACGTGACGTCAAACTGCATTGGGTCAAAGCACTACTCGTCGTCATTCAAGGCTGCGGACCCAGCGGAGATAACTATATAGGTACTATCCATCGCACTCACACCTGTATTAACATATTCCACTATTGTGGATCACCCACAATCGACCTACACGACCTACGGTCACATCGCTGCCAGCTCCTCGGACCAGCGCTTACATACGATTGACCCGCCGTGCGTAAGAGCATATAATCACGTATAAAATTAGCTACATATCCCTTAGCTACAAATCTTTGTACTACGGTAGCTAGTCCATCCACCAACCATTATCCCCCATCACAGTAATTAAGAGCTTGGCTTCAACATACTTGTGTGTTGCACCCTGCTCTTCCATGCATGCTACTAATTTAGTCTAAAGAGAGACCTGGGAGGGTACCGAGAGTGTCAGTCCAAGTAAGGGACTTTAGACTAAGGAAGGGGAGATGAGAGTAGGTAAACCAAGTCAATATTCAGAGTGAGAAACTTTCTACATACATCCGCTACTTATATATGTTAAGAAGTAAGATGTAGAACAGGGTGGCATAAGGAATGGAGAACAATAAGGTATGAAGGATCATGTGGAGGTATTGCCCACAGTGATCAAGAATAGAATAAGATAATGAGAGAGTGGATGAAAATAGAACAATGGAAAACAGCTGAAGATAACACAATAGGGCCATGACTGAATAATAAATGAATAATAAGTGTCCTGAGGAAAATGGGTAAGGGAATGGATGGGGAATGGGAGAATAGTAGAGGATAGAGGTGATGGGATGAGAGGAGTGGAGTGGTCCAGATAATGTACCAGATGTACCGAGCCAAGACCATTTGATAGTGAGGGATGATATGGGTAAGGGTCGGTCAGTTGGCATTGCCGAGTGAACTGGGACTTGGTATCGTGGACTTGACACTTAACCTCACCTTCTCTCCCTCATGCGACCACTTTCCAGAATTTGGGGCATCACCCTTGCTGATGCAATCCTCCAGGACCTGCTGCTCAGTCATTCCCAGCAGTCATTGCATATGTGCTAATGCCCACCACATGTATTGCTCCTATCCCCTGCCGCCAATCTCAGAAGTGGCTACATAAGCTGTGCTGGCTGTGCAGCTCTGCCCATGCTTGCACTTGTAATGGACCACCCTGCATTCCCCCTGCTGTCACTGCTGACCAGGAATCTCTCAGACAAGCTGCAATAGCTGTGTGCACATTACCAAAAGTCCCCAATCATTGCTCTGGATCTTCTATCCCCATCATAAGATGGTAGACCCAACAAGCTTGTTGCCATGCTAAGCCTGGGTCTGTTGGAGCTGTCAGAGCAGGGCAAGAATGTTGAGGTGGGGATTGAGTGCAGAAAGAACAGGGGTAATGGCAAGGTAGTCGTTGAGCTCGATTTTGAATGTAGGGACATGGATGTGGAAAGAGAGAATGAAGAAGAAGGAACAGCTGGGATAGATGCTTACAGGAGCTCTGTGTGAGAGGAGTGGTGCATGTACTTAAAAGGAGTGGTGGATGGCCCAGATGGAGGTGTGGAGGGATTGAGTTGGGAGAGGATGTTTCAGTCAGACCCTCAAGGACATTGATCATGTCTGGCATCTCATACCACACAGTCATAGATGGTGGGGGTATCGAGGTATGAGAGATGGGCCAGGTAGGCTGGTCAGAGTTGAGTTATACAATGCAGATTGGAGGGACAGGGCAAACATTGAAGATGTATGTATGTATGCGTACACTACCAAGCACAACCCCCAGCAACACCCACAACCTAGAGAGAGGGTGAAGGTAGAAGAGAAAAAGCAAGTACTATCAGATGAACCACAATAGCCCCTCATACATGCACCATGTCTGCCAGAACTGACATGTATCTGTACCATGGCCTGTTCTGGCCCATGATCTCATTCATCCAGTAGTCCCAAGATGATGTTGAGGTTGTCATGGACCCTGGTCCCTGCCCTTGCTGCCACCCCTTTCTGCATCTTGAATGATTGCAAAATGGGCATTGCAGGGCCCAGCGGTGTTCCACCACCATTCCATATGGACCCACATACCACAGCCATCAATGGCAAGTTTCACATCTGAACCCTCCCACTCATTCCTGGCTGCCACTGCCCAATGCTCCATCCACATGGCCCTCAAATCCTGCCCCTGTCACAGGCAATGCAGGGCTACGCACATGTACCCTCCCACTTGTTCCTACTGCTCAATGTGGGGGCTTTGCATCAAATTGACACGAGTCTATGCTCAACACATACATTGCGCTGCTCACAGTGGATGACAGTCATGACTTGCTTGATGCATGCCTGTGGTACCAACACCTGCACATCCTCCTGCAGTCCATGGTCTCTAACAGCTGGGCTGGCTGTGAAGATTTCTCATCCCAGTTTGACAATGGGATGTGGCAGCACCTATGCCAGCACTCTAGTCTAGCAGTCTCGAGGTGGTGCCCCCATGGTTGGTCTCTCTTAAATACTTTGGTGGGAATATAGACTAGTAGATGAACTAGCTACTGTGGTATAGAGTTTTGTAGCTATAGAATATACGGTTAATATTCTATGTAAATATATGCTCTTACACCAGGGACGTGCAGCAGGTTGATTGTGTGTAGGCACTGGTCCGAGGAGCTGGCGGCGATATGAGTGAAAGTTGCATGGGTCACAGTAGACGATCCACAATAATGAATAGATTCAGTAACGATGTGAGTGTGATGTGGAACACCTATTTAGATATCCCCACTGGGTCCGCAGCCTTGAGTAAAGATGAGAGGGGTTTAGACCCAATGCGGCTTAACGCACGTGAGTGCGTCGAGTAGATATTGGATATGAGTGTGAGGGGAATTTCAGTATGGGAGACTGGTAATATTCATTGTAGCTACTATGATTTTATACAAGTAAAAATCCTGACTATAATATGATCTGTAACTAATGGATTCTGTAGAGCATATGTAGGATCGGCCCATTGTGGGCTATCCCAATAAGATCTTCATAGAGAATGACACCTGTCAGTGGTGCCCATTGAATACAATTGCTTCTCCCTTTGTTCCCTTCTCATTTGCAATGACTATTGCCTCTCTGAGTTGTGTCCCATGTCTCATTCTCCTGTTTCTCAGTTATCTGTCCTCGGTGACTGCATGTATGTGCCCTGGTTCCTTCAATTTTTGTTCCTTTGCATGTAAGTCTCTTCCCCTATATCCTTTCTATCTTCTCCTATCCGTTTCCCTTTATCTCCTTCCATATTCCGTACATTTCTTGGCTCCTCTGGCCCCTGCATCTCCTGATCATCTGGGCGCTTATTAGCATCTAAGTCGCAAACACTTTGTGTCTCTTGCACAGTAACTACTAGTAAGTCTGGCTGCTATACTATTTTCCACTGCATGCTCACTAATACTTGTTCTTTATCCTGTTTTACACTAATTCCTTCTGTTATACAACAGAATATATACCTAAAAGTGTATTTTGTCCTTATTCTCTTGTCCCTCACTCCCTTCTCCCCATTCCTTCCATCATTCATCACAACAGTCTCCACCTCCATGACCACTCTGACCCGCACCCTGAAACCTGCCAGTCATTGCTGCTAACCACAGACTCTCTCAAACAAGTGGCAGCCCCATGGAGTTGCTGTCCAGGTTGCTCACAAACCACCCCTTGGTGGCATCTGCACCCATGATTCTCATCCAGCAAGACCAATTTGACACTCCCATGGTCACTCTCTGCTGCTGCCACCTGCTCTGACCCAAGTCCTTGCTCTCATCCAGCAACAGTGCCTATAACTGCTCCCGCTGTCATCCTAGCATCTACTGAGCTCTTCCATCTGAGTATACAATCACCGTTACTAGCCTTATACCTTGCACCTGTCAAGTGCACGTACCAAGTAATGGGTAACTCGGCAGTGCTGACCAAACAATCAGCCTATCTCCATATGCAAGTGACCAAGCCACATGCAAGTCTGTCAGGATTCGGTGACGCCGAGATATCGGTTAAGTCCTGCAAACCGTTCTGGAGTGGCTAGGCTTCAACATGCTCGTGCATTGCGCCCTGCTGTTCCATGCATGCCACTAATTTGGGTAGTGAGAGGAGCCTCGTGAGGATGCCGAGGGCGTTGGCTCGAGCAAAGAACTTTAGAAATAGGGAACGGACAAAGGGGTGCGAACCAATTGATATTCTGAGTGAGGAACTATCTACATACATCCCACTACTTATATAGTTAAGAAGCAAGATGTGGAACAGGGTGGCGTAAGGAATGGAGACAATAAGGTATGAAGTAACCACATGGGGGCATTGTCCACAGTGATCAGAAATAGAATAAGGAATGTAAGCGGAATTAGAATAATAGAGTATGGCTGAGAATAAGATAATGAAGTGGTGGGTGAGAATAGAACAATAGAGGACGGCCCAAGATAAAACAATGGCAGTGGCCAGGACAATGAGTGGCCGTCATGTTGTTTGGGGGAAATGAGTTAAGGAGTGGATAGGGGGTAAAGGAACAATGAAGAGGAATGGACAAGAGGAGTGGTCCATACAATGTACCAGGTGTACCGAGCCGAGGCCACGCGGTAGTGCGAGATGATGTGAGTAAGGGCCGGTTGGTTGGTATTCCTGAGTGAGCCGGTACTCAGTGTTGCAGGCTTGACAAAGTCACTTGGTATGTTGGTCTTGGCTTGGCATATTCACCATCTACATTCCCCATCCCTATCCCTCATCCACTCCTTCCCCCTTCATTATCCATTCCTGTTACCTTCTTATTTCTCAGCCCACTTTACCTCAGGACATTTTATCATTGTTTTATCCTTGGTCATGACCCTATTGTTTTATATTCGGTCACTTTCTATTATCTTATTCTTGACCACATTTCTGTTATCTTATTTTTATTGTTCTATTCTTGTTTACATTCCTTTGTTCTATTCTTGATCATTGTGGACAATACCTCTACATGCTCTCCATACCTTATTGTTCTCCATTCCTTATGCCACCCTGTTCCACATCTCGCTTCTTAAACTATATAAGTAGTACATGTATGTAGATAGTTCTTCATTCTGGATATCAACTTGGCGTAAGCCTCCTTGTCTTCTCTCCTCCTGTTGTCAAGCGTCGGGTACTGACCGACTTCGGTACTGCCGAGGGATGTTGTCGAAAGGTTGGGCGGACTATGGCCAAGTCCTGCAGGCCAAGAGTAGTGGTGTTGGCTTCAACATACTCGTGCATTGCACCCTACTTGCCATGTGTGCCACTGTATTTGCAACAGACAGATACTTGGGGGGATTGCTGAGGATGCCGGCCCGAGTCGAGGACTTAACAGAAGAGAAGAAGGTAGAAGGGCCTAAGCCTAGTCGATACCCAGAATGAAGAAGTATGTACATCCATGTCCTACTTATATAGGTTAAGAAGCGACATGTGGAATAAGGAATGTGAGACAACAAGATATGCAGAGCATGTGGTTATTGTCCACAACGAACAAAATTAGAACAAGGAATGCAAAATGGGGATAGAACAATAAAGGGTAGGATAATAGAGTCGTGACTCAAGATAGGACAATAAGGAGTGGCTGAGTATAAAACAATGGGGTTGTGACCGAGGATAATACAAGGACAGGAAGTCCTGAGGTGAAACGGACCGAGGAGTGTGGATGGCGGATGTGCCGAGCCGAGACCGGTGCATCAAGTGTTATGCATGCGACGCGGGCACTTGGTCATGGATATAGGATGATTGCTCGGTCGGCACTGCCGGCAGATGGGTCTTGGTACGTAGACTTGACACCTGTCTGAAGACCTTACTCAGGCCGGCACCCTCGGCATCCTTGGCACCCTTGGCATGCTCCCAGGTACTTCTTCTATCTGAAATCAGTGGCACACATGGAAAGTAGGGTGCAATGCACGAGTACATTGAAGCCAAGCCACCCTGATCCATCTCCAGGACTTGGCCGATTCCTGCCAACATTGTAAAGCTGGCACTATTGCAATAGTGCTCGGCCCACACATCGTCGGCAGTACCAGTGCCTGACAGCACCACTAGGCCTTGGCCCTCAGTCAATCAGGTTATGCAACAAACTTCCTTTCAATAACCCTTTGCATAGAGGCACCACAATCTAGAGAGGGGGTGATGTCAGGGGACAGCCTCCTGCCCTCTAATGTGTATTCTTTTCCTAGTATATCTTTTATTTTCTACCTTCCTCCCTCTGTTAATGCCTTAGTTTAATTCTCATTGCACTTGTTTTATTGACTGTGACATGACTTACTCATGTCACAGTCACTAGCTATATAGATGCCTCACCTCATCCTCTTTTGGATCCCCTTACCAGGTATGCATTAATATTGTACTTAGTCTCCTCTTTTAATATATATTCACTTTTGGATCCCCTTACCAGTGTCTGATTGGGTCTGTGGGTGGGCTTTAGGGTTTGAGTCCCTGAGTCAGGCCTAGGGAGAAGGCCAGGGCTGCATGGTGTCCCACTGGTTAAGAAGTGAGATGTGGAATCAGGGTGGCATAAGACATGGAGAAAACAATAAGGTATAAATAGCATATGTGTCAGGGGATAGCCCTGAGGGCCTATTCCCTTTCCTTTAATTTTCTTATAATTACCTTTAATTCCTTCCCTATTACCCTATTTTCCCTTTCTGCCAAAGGATAACCCTTAGGCCCCATTTCCATTTCCCTTACTTTCCTAACATTTTCCTTAATTTCCTATATAACTTACTCCCTTCCTACCCTATTTCCCCTTCCCCTTATTCATGTTGCCAGTTATTCCTTGCTATTTGAATTTCAGCATCTACCCGCTGTTCTCTAGGACCCACTATTTCTCCTTCTGTTACCTCCCTCACAGAAGTCAGCACCGAAGCACCATTGGCCCGACCCGTCTCCTCCAACTCATGTACATCCGACGCATGTTCCATTTTGGGTGATTCTGATACGCTGCTGTTACGCGTTCCGGAGACGATGGAAAGAAGCAAAGGGCGCCAGATTCGAACCTTTGCGTGACGTCACATTTAGGCGTTCTGAACCGTATGTTCAATCTCCGACTACCGGCTTCATGGGTTCAGCCGCTAAGGGGGGGATACTGTCAAGTACACGTATCGAGGATCCGATAACTTGGCGGTACCAACTAAAATACTCCATTAGTAACCAAGTACGAACCATTCAATGAGTTGTTCTCGGCCAGACGCATACATCGGTCACACCCCTCATTCCCACGCCTACTCCTCACTCCTCGGTCCACCTCATCTCGGAACTTCCTGCCCTTGTGTTATCCTCGGTTATAGCCTTGTTTTATAATCGGGCATTTCCTATTGTACTAGGGCACGTCCTATTGTTCTGTCCTTTATTGTCTTATTCCCACCTTACATTTCTTATTCTAATTTTACTCGTTGTGGACAATAACCACATGCTCTGCATACCTTGTTGTCCCACATTCCTTATTCCACATGTCACTTCTTAACCTATATAAAGTAGGACATGGATGTACATACTTCTTCATTCTGGGTATCGACTAGGCTTAGGCCCTTCTACCTTCTTCTCTTCTGTTAAGTCCTCGACTCGGGCTGGCATCTTCAGCATCCCCCCGAGTACCTGTCTGTTGCAAATACAGTGGCACGCACGGCAGATAGGGTGCAACGCACGAGTACGTTGAAGCCAATGCCACTACTCTTGGCCTGCAGGACTTGGCCATAGTCCGCCCGACCTTTCGACAACACCCCTCGGCAGTACCGAAGTCCGTCAGTATCCGACGCTTGACAGGTACGAGTGGTTCGAGGTCCCAGGGACTTGGCTTCAACTTATGTGTTGTGCCCTCCTTGCTCGTCTGTCCCTAATTTCGGAGGGTCAGAAAGTTTACTGGAACTTAATTGGAAACTATGACGCAGAATTAAGTCAATATTCATACTGGCAAATAGTCCAGTCAACTGGTGACTTATATACATGTATCTAGTTCTTGTACTATCTTTTACCGAGTAAAGACAAGGGGGGGAAGAGAGTACAAGGGGCAATATGAAACGAAGAACAAGGAGTGAGGTATGCGATGATCCTGCACATCGTCTATCAAAGGAGCAGAACCTTGACTTCGGAATCTTCGGAGGTTTGGAAATGCAGAACCTCGGAATGATGTATCAGACATTCAGAAATCGGTTATTCAGGCTTTGAGCAATCGGAAAGGTCCCAAAAATGGTGTGGGTGGTTGTGGGGTTTAATGTGGGTTTATTTGGCAGCATGGGCCATAACATCTCTCATCCACTCCTTCCTCATTCATTACCTATTAATCCCACCCCATCTACTCCTTATCCCTTAGCCTATCTTACCTTGGGACATTTGACCATCATTTTATTGTTTTATCCTCGGCCATGACCCATTGTTTTATAGTCAGTCACTCCCTATTGTTCTATCCTTGGCCACATTCCTATTATTCTATTCTCATTGTTCTATCACTGTTTACATTCCTCCATTGTATTTTTTATCATTGTGGACAATACCCCGATATTCACTGCATATTCTATTGTCCCACATTCCTTATTCCACATATTGCTTCTTAACCTATATAAGTAGTGATCCTTGCTTCCATCAATATATGTATCTCATCACTGTCTACCGCAACAAGATGGGTCACGAAACGGATGAGGACGATGCGCAGAAAGCTGAAATAGAAAGGAACAGGTTGGAGAGGCAGCGGAAGCAAGAGGCTGAGGCCGCCCAAATTGCCGAGGCCAAGGCCAAGAAAAAGGAGGGTGAGGATGCGGCAAAAGCAGCTTCTAAATTAATGGGAGAGAGGGAAGAGACTGATAGTAGAGTGGCCGATGCTACTGCTGAAGCAGCTGAGAGGGATTGGGAGGGGTTGGCAAAACAGATGGGTGACCGGGGCCTCAAGGATGCAACTGGGACAGGACCTCCTCTAAATGTGGGGGAACAGGGTGAGGTTCCTGAAAGTGAGAGCACTGGTGCCACGGAGGCTCTTGAGGTTTCAGGAAGACCAGGGTCTTCGCTCCATAAGAGGGGTAGGAGTACGGGGGCAGAGTCTACTAAGAAAATGAATGTGAGGAGAGTGCTGGTGGGGAGTAAGGTATGTGGGGATTTATTGATTTTATTTTATATTTTATTTTATTTTGATTTCTTCCCTTTATTAGCCTAAGAAAAGGCTGACCCGAGAATGGTCGCCATCTCTCCATCCTCCTTGCAATCATTGCGAGGAACACGAGGAGATTTGTCAGGTGAGGAACATAGGGGCAGCATGCGGGCAATGCAACGCCCGTTGTGTGAAGTGCAGCCTGGTGGCACCTCGGCAGCACAAGGTTAAGAGTTGGGAAGAAGTGGAGTCAGAGAGGGAGAGTGAGGAAGAACAGAGTGAGCAGGAGGAAACAGAAACGGAACGAGAGGAGGAGCAGCCGATGAGGAGGCCGAGAAGGGCTGTCACAATGGGGTCAAGCGAGCGGCCGATGGGTCTGAGGCCAAGTGGTCGATTGATGACTGTGGATGTCCTGCAGCCGGAAGATTCAGGGTCCTGGCGCATGGTTGAGATCTGGGAAGACATCCTGCAGGGGCAGGCGGTGATGACCCGAGTTTTTCTTTGGATGGTGGAGGTGGCTGAGTGCATAAGTTACACTATGGCCTTGATGGGTGAGGATTGGCGTGACGGTTTGGGAATCCCGGGCCATATGAGAGTCCCGGAAGAGTCGGGTGGGAGTGGGAGTACGGGAGAGGACCAGTTGAAGGATGATGATGGGGAAGAGGATAAGGGGGAAGATAAGGAACAGGATGAGGAGATGGTGGTAGATGAGACTGTCAGGCTTCGGGAATGCCGAGGAGTGGCCAAGTCCTGCAGGCCAGGAGTAGTGGCATGGCTTCAACATGCTCGTGCATTGCACCCTACTTCCCATGCATGCCACTGATTTGGAACAGAAGAGATACCTGGGAGGGTGCCGAGAATGTCGGCCCAGGTAAAGGACTTTAGACAGGAGGAGGGAGGACAAGAAGGCGTAAACCTAGTTGATTTCCAGAACAAAGAACCATCTACATACATTGGCTACTTATATAGGCTAATAAAGATGTGGAATAGAGTGGCACAAGGAATGGAGAACAATAAGGTATGAAGAATCATGTGGAGGTATTGTCCACAATGATCAATAATAGAACAAGGATTGTGGATGATAATAGAACAATGAAGTATGACCGAGAACAAAAGAGTGATTGAGAATAGAACAATAGAGAGTGGCTGAACATAAAACAATAGGGCCACTGCCGAGTGACAACAAATAGTGAGTGTCCTGAGGGTAAACAGGCAAGGGGAAGGACAGGGAATAAAAGAATGATAAAGAATAGGAGGGTGGGATAGAGATAATGAACCAAATGATGAACCGAATGTACTGAGCCGAGGCCACACACTGGTGAGGGATGATATGGTAAGGGTTGGTTGGTTGGTACTGCCGAGTAAATCGGAGCATGGTATTGTGGGCTTGACAGAGACTTTGAAAGATGACTGAGAATAGGATTTATTGTTTTTTGTTTGGGTGAAAATAAGGAGTAAAAGCATGTGAAGAAATGAAAAAGGAACAACTGAACGTGCTGGGTTTTTTGGCAGTTAGGTTAAGATCAGAGGGAAGGAATTTTGGAAGACGGATACTTTTGGGAGGGGAGTAGTTTGAAGTGTTTCTAATTGGTTGTTACCCCCCTCTTTGGGTAGATGTCCCATAGTCTACCACATGCCGAGGGAACAGGAAGGAGTGGTATGGAAATAGGAGCAGATGCAGATGGACGGAAGAGACTCTGGTTGGACGTGCCGAATGGCGCCACTGACCGAGAGGTCCCAGCTAAAAACTTGTCAGCCATTCTGGTATACAAGCGTGCACAAGGCAGTTGCATTGACTAGGGCTATTGACAAAGCTTCCAGCTATGGAACAGGATCCTGGGTGAGGCTTTTGGAGCAGTGGCAAGTGCCAACTGGTCCGAGGCCATCGGGATGCACCTAAAAGTGTTAGTGGCGTGATGGAATGTAGTACTGCCCAATACCCTGTTAATTAACAGATTATAGCGGGTGAGCAAGTTGTGACCGAATATTGCTGACCGACGGATCTAGTGACGTAACAGATGGATGGTTGGACAGCTATTGTCCAGATGGAAGATCCAGTGACATGTCTATGTATTCAGTAGTAACCGAATGAGTTGTACTGGATCAAAGAATTCTAAATAAAATAACGGAATAACTATGTACAGAACTTGGTGCGATCAGGCATCAGGGTGGGTTGCCGGAGGGATTCGGTAACCAATCAGAAGTCAGGAGGAGTGAAGAGAAGAGAAGAGAACATGGAGCATTGATCTAAACCTCACTACTAGCATCTGCCAAGTCAACGCAACTCTCGATGTGCTCAGAGGTTAGCGGATAGAGGACTAGTCTTTGGTCGCCATTGCTGAGTCCTCAGCATTGACATCCAAGGCATCAGATGCCTGTGAGCTGGAGTCGGGAGTGGTGGTCATGTGGGCTTTGGTTGCCTTGGGGCATTCGGTGACTTTGTGATTACTGGTGGCACAGAGGAGACACAGGTTGTGGTCCATGCATCTTTGATGTTCAGTCAGGAGAAGCTTGCCATTCTTTCCGAGGGTCTTGGTATACTCGGGTGGGTTTGGCTTGGGCGTTTTCCTGTCTTTGTTCTTGGACGTGTCCTTGCTGCTGTTATCGTTGCTGTTATGTTGCTGGTGGTTGTCCGAGGTGGATCTGTTGCCAGGCTTGTCCAATCTGATATCTTTCTTCGGCTCATTGCTGCCCTCCACAGACTGTTCAGCCTTTCATTCCCAATACCTCATGTCCATCCTTTGAACACAATTTCGAAGTTTGTTGAGTGTGTGGGGTTTGTCGAAATGGATGAGACCATCTTTGATGCGCTTCAGCAGTGCCGTGTATGCCATGCAGGGGAGGGCATTGTCATTGTAGTCAACAAAGGCCGTGAGCCTGTAGAATTCCACAAAGGCTGTGAGCCTGTAGAATTCCACAAAGAACCGAGTGGCTTTGTAGTTGTCCTGCATAGTTAGCTTTTCGAGGGCCATCTCAGCATCAGCTCTTTTGTCCCAAGAGCCAAAGTTGATCTGTAATTCGTCGATAAAAAGCTCCAGGTTGCTGGTCCAATGGGGTTCCATATTAGGATTACCTGTCAGGTAAGGCTCGAAACATTCCAGAGCCATTCCTTTCAGGTAGGAGACCTGTTGGAGCACAATAGTGAAAACTGTGTTATTATGTAAGCTAATTCAAACTCAGCTCAAAACATCGAAGGTATAATACATAAAACAAGTCATATCTGGTCAAATACTAGTCATGCATAAATGGAAACATAAAAGGGGACTTCAGTGCATCTCAACACACCCCCTCAATGAAGTCTCCCTTCATTTTTGCAAACTCCCAAGCCTGTCCTACACTTCTCATGTTTCATCTTAACAAGTCCCTTTGTGAGCACATCTGCAACCATCTCATCTGTAGGCACAAATTGGAGCTTGAGCAATTTCTTCTCAACTGTCTCCCTGAGCCAATGGTACATCACATCAATATGCTTCATTTGAGAGTGATGTTCAGGATTCTTGGACACAGCAATTGCAGGCTGGCTATCACAGTAAATGGTGAGTTGTGGGATATGATAGCCAAGCTCAGTGAGCAGCTGTTTCAACCACATGGCCTCTCATCCTGCAAAATTAGCTGCCATGTACTCAGCATCAGAGGAGGATGTGGCCATAGTTGGTTGTCGCTTGCTGCTCCAGCTGACTGCAGCTCCTCCAATGAAGAAGGCATAACCAGTTGTTGACCGCCTTCTGTCCTCATCCCCAGCATAATTTGCATTGCAGTAGGCCTGGAGCATTGGCTAGGGACTAGGGCTAGGAGGACCATAGGTCAATCCAAGATCTGCAGTGCCTTTGAGGTATTTGAGCACATGTTGGACAGCCTTCCAATGGCCTAGACCAGGATTTGAGTTAAACTGGCCAAGTTCACCCACAGCATGTGCAAGATCTGGTCTGGTCCCAACAGCAAGGTAATTCAGGCATCCAACTACAGCAAGATATGGGATGTCTGTTAAGAATAACAGCCGTATGTCTCACAGTTCTATCATCTCCCCAACCACCCAGCCCTTTCTATCACACTGCCAATCCTGCTTAGACTTGCTCTGGACCAGTGCTGGGGCCGTATTTCTCTATTATCTTGTTATGCGTATCATAAGTTTTCTCCATTTTTTTCCACTTCATTATTCTTCTCCTTTTTTCATTGTTAAGCGCCACCCAGTCTTGACTATAAGTAGTACCGTTCATTTCTTCATCACTTCAGTCTTTCCCTTCAGAAGACTGAAGTGAGTACCATTCCTTATGCTTTGTGATATGTAGTGACTTACTTTCATTACTTAGCCGTTGTCTTTAGGTAGATCTTCTAATGTCACAGAGTCTTTCCCTTCAGAAGACTGAACCATTGTCTTTAAAACTCTTAACAGGTTATGGGCCCCACCCTAAACTAAATAAGAACCAACTGAACTCCCACATTTACGCACATGACTTTGACATCCAAAGAAGGAAATGACAGACGGCTTCAAAATCTTGAGATATGATAAAGCGGAGCGTCTAGATGAAAATGGGTCAAACTGGAATTTTTGGAAGAATAGGATAACCCCCTATTTGATTGGGGCAAGACTGTGGCCCTATGTGACCGAAACGAAGACAGAGCCACCTAAAAGCAACATTGATGACTATGCAAAGTGGGTAGAGGGAGATGCACAGGCCCTGTCCACTATTTTGATGAATATAAAACCCAACGTACAAGCCGGGTTGAACTGCACATCAGCACAAGTGGCATAGGATGAATTACAAGATAGATATGCACTAGCCGATCCAATCGCGCAAAATCTCATCCAGAATCAGCTATGTTCCAAAAGATTTGTCGAAGGACTCGAGACAATTCCTACTCATTTGTCAGAGCTCCAAAGACTGCGAGAAGCCTGTGGGGGTGTTGGAGTGAGCATCCCAGACCCACAATTTGCCAGTATCATCACAATGTCCCTCCCGTCGCCTTCTTGGGATCCTGTAATAGGCTCGTTAGGAGGCACCTTAGACCCCAAAATAATTATCAACCGCGTCAATACCGAGTGGATCCGTAGACAAGGACTCAACTCAAGTGACCAAAAGGGCTCAAATGTCGTCTTCCAAACTGGAAGAAAGCCAACTTTCAAATGTTACAACTGCGGAAAAGATGGTCATACGAGGGCTAGGTGTTGGGCCAAAGGAGGGGGACAAGAAGGTCAAATCCCACAAAGGTTCAGAGAAAAAGGGGAACAAAAACACACCAACACGGTGAATACTGCAACTGATACCAATATCATATGGACCTGTGGGATGACAAATCACCCGGATGTCTGGTTTTCAGACTCTGGAGCAACGGTACACGTGAGCCCAAACAGAGATGACTTCATTTCTTATCGGAAGTTCGAGAAAAATCAGATCATCAAAGCCTTTGGAAATCACAACGTTGAGGGAGTCAGGGAAGGAGACGTATTAGTGGACATTGAGTACAAAGGAAGAACGACAAGGATTAGACTCACAAAGGTCATGTATGTACCAAGTGCCAATGGAAAGATCTTGTCGCTCAAGGCCCTAGACCAGAAGGGTTTCCAATGCAGAATAGGAGGTGGGAGTGTATCAATCCTGAAAGGTGATATGATTTTCACTGAGGCAACATTAGGAGAAGAGCTCTACGAGATCTGCATGAGGATAGTTATGCAAAACATCATCCAATCTGCCGTGAGTCGAGATACTTCTAGCATGGATCTTGCAACATGGCACCGGCATTTGGGTCACCTTGGGGATTCTACCTTGAAACGGCTAGCCAATTCCAATGCTGTAAGAGGTATGAATGTCACAGATATGCACCTGGATGGAGTATGCGAGGATTGCATACTCAGAAAAATGGACAAAAAACCTTTCCAGAATAGGGAGGAACGTGACACATGTATCTTTGGCACATTACACGTAGACTTGATTGGTCCCATGACACCCGAGGCTCGATGGTCGCACGCCAGATTCTGCCTAGTAGTCAATGATGACTGCTCTGGTTTTGGGTTTGCTTTTAACCTAAAGCACAAAGACGAGGCTGAGAAGGCCCTCAGGAACCTGGATAAAGCAATTGAAACCAAATTTCAGAAAAGAGTACACACCTTAAAAACCAATAATGGCAGCGAATTCACTAGCAAAAATTTTGCAGACTACTGTAAGGACCGGGGGATCTCTATAATCACGTCAGTGGCTTATGCCCCAGAACTCAACGGTCGTGCTGAGAGAAGAAACCGAGTACTCGTCAAAGGAGCAAGGACCATGCTGAAAGATTTAGACTTGGGAAAGGATTTATGGGGAGAGGCCATTGCGACTCACGTATACATCAGGAACAGATGCCCATCCAGTATCCACCTGCATGGGATAACCCCGTTCGAGAAAGTCTTCGGTAAACCTCCATCTGTGGGACACTTGAGGGTGTTTGGGTCAAAATGCTTCGTCAAAGTGCCAGATGAAACAAGGTCAAAGCTAGATGACAAAGCAAAGGAAGGCAGACTTATCAGTTTCGAGGGCGAGTCAATATACATCATAGTCAATAGAGACAAGAAAAGGCAACAAGCAAGGAACATCATTTTTATGGAAGGAAAGGAGCATCGGAACTTACCAGGAAGGGTGGAGGATGTTGAGATTGCGAGGGATGTTGAAATTGTGGCATCTCCAGAGGAGGAACAAAGGGAGACTAAGAAAGATATGCGGGTGGAAGAAGAGGATGAAGAAGTAAAGAAAAGGCGAACTTCTTCGGAAGTGTGGGGAACAGAACCTACTCGGAAGTCAGAAAGGATTAGGAACCAGGATTCAAACAACAAAATACTCATCGCAGCAAAAGTCATTGCTGAAAACCCGACCAAGATAAAAATACCCAATAATTTCTCCGAGGCAGTTGCATCACCGGAAGGGCTGAGATGGTGCGAAGCCATGGATTATGAACTTTCAAAACTTAGGGAAATGAACACTTGGGTTGAGATAGATGAGAAGGAGATTCCGAAGAACTCACAAGTTTTACCAGGAATGTGGGTGAATACAGTGAAGAACCTGGAAGAAGGAGATAAAAAGTTTAGGTCGAGATGGGTGGTACGCGGTGACTTACAAAAGAAGAACATCTCCTTAGTCGACATGTTTGCCCCAGTATCCCATATAACTTCCCTCCAAACTCTGCTAGCACTTGCGACTATCAAAAACATGAGGATTTTCGCATGGGATGTGGACTCAGCTTACTTGCACGGGGAGCTCAACAATGATATGTACATCAAGCTCCCAGATGGATATGGCAAACCAGGCATAGTCAGAAAGCTAAACAAAGCCTTGTATGGGTTGCCAGAAGCAGCACGAGTTTGGCATAAGGATCTCAAGGCAAAACTGAAAACTCTAGGGTTTAAGGCACTCGGGAGTGATACGGGGGTCTTCTTCAAAGAAACAACAGAAGGAATCATAGCCATCGATACACACATGGATGACGGGATGGGAATTTGCCCAAACGAGAAAGAAGAGCTGAAGTTGAAGGAAAGAATAAAAAGTTTCTACAAAATCAAGGAAAAGGAGACGTCAAAACCCTTTAAAGTCCTTGGAATCCTAGTCACAAGGGATACGCACCAAGGCACTCTCACAATTTCGCAGTCAGAATTCATCGACATGATATTGGACAAATTTGGAATGATGGATTGCAATATTGTAACCACTCCGGTCGACAAAGGCTTGTAGGGTGCAAACTTGCATCTCACCCCTGAGAGACCAATCTCAATATATTGTAATTATATATCGATTTTAGTATTGTTAGAAACCGACGGATATTACACCATCATTCCCCCACATTTCCATTCATCACATCCCCACTCATTTCCCTACACACACACGAGCCAACGATTTCACACACATGCGAGTTAAGAGCCTACACTACTACACGAGTCTACTACACCGAGTCAACTACACGAGTCAACAAGTCTATGCAACTACACGAGTCAAACGAGTCACAAATACACGAGTCACAAGATCAATAACAAACCAATCCCGAGTCGAGTCAAATACGCGAGACATATCAATCACGAGTCACCATTCACATCATCACAAGTTTATCATTTATACTCCACATTCTACATCATGACACTCGCCGAGACAGCTGAGAACCGAGACAAACCCCCGCTACCATCCCAGAATTGAAACACATGCGCGCACAATACATTTCCCTTTCTTTTATCCACTTCCCCATTCACTTTCCATAACACATAACCCAA
Source organism: Chroogomphus rutilus (assembly GCA_003314275.1). Lineage (NCBI taxonomy): Eukaryota > Fungi > Basidiomycota > Agaricomycetes > Boletales > Gomphidiaceae > Chroogomphus > Chroogomphus rutilus. Next base: position 19,162 of record QLPI01000553.1, read on the forward strand.
TCCCATGATCACATCACCCCAGACATTGCATCATATAGCAGGTCATACCCTCAGATATTGATTCACATGTCAACACACACTTTTACCATATGATTTTCCAACTGTATATAAAAAGAACTAGTAGTACAGAGAAATAACAACAAGTTCAATTAGTTCTACAAGTTCTACAAGTCAAGCATTATCTATCATTTCAACTTTGAGTCAAGCAGTCTATTATCTTACTTCCCTGCAATTATCATTGCAGCGGTCTTATATCTCACTTGGCTCTTAGTCTTAACAAGTATCACTCTGTGTGCTTTTAAATTCTGAATTTTTCTCACATTTATTTGTATTTTTACCCTCAATATTGAGGGAGTTATTCATTCTTCTCTATGTACGCTACTTATGGGCGCTTGTCTACGTACGACACGACGCATGTGGCCAGCTCCCTGGATAGGGACCGGTAACTTGGCTCAAATCTTTGATAGGGTCAAGGGCCGGTTACAAGGTATATACGGGTGAAACATAACCCGCGTATATTTCCCTCCTCAGTGGTTGACTACACTGAGGAGGTGAGTTGTATAATATTATGTACAAAGCCTCAGGGCTAATTTCTCTTTTATTTCTTTTGTAAGACAAAACACTTAGGTATATTTTCCGAATATATAATAGTGGTTGACTACACTGAGGAGATAAAATACTTAGACTGCCATAAAATTCTTCTATCCTTCTGTCAATTTGCTCATAATCTCATCAAGGCTCACACCTACGAGACGATGATACGATCCCCTTCGAGCACCCAAAAGAATATCAAGCTCTCACCAGATCTCTCACATATGCTGCGATGTCAACCCGTCCTGATATTGCCTACATTACGCAGTTCCTGTCACAGTCAAATAAAGCACCCACTCAACAAGATTGGAACGCAGCAAAGAGGGTCTTGAGGCCTGAAAGGGACGAGGGACATGGGTATAGTCTACAAGAGGGATTCTAAGACAGGGGGAGACAAGGGTGGACACCTTGATCCTTGGGGATTTTGCGATGCAAATTACACAGAAGATTCATGCAATCGTAAGTCCACCAGCGGCTATGTATTCATGTTTGCTGGCGGTCCCATCGCTTGGAAATCAAAGAAACAAGTCTCCGTCGCCCTTTCCACCACTGAGGCGGAATATTATGCACTCGGCATTGCATGCCAAGAAGCAATTTGGCTGAGACAGCTATTTCAGGAGCTGCAGTTGCCTCAAGGAAAGCCAACTCACATATACTCTGACAACACAGGAGCCATTGCCCTCTCTGATAATCTGGTTTTTCACAGTTGCTCCAAGCATATAGACATAAGGTGGCATTTCATCCGGGAACTCATTCATAAGCTCCTCTATCTGACTCACCGGGTCAAGGAAGCATGGCGCAAGCGGAAGGTTGCAACCATAATCTTCCTGGACATAGCAAGCACCTTCCCCAATGCAGTTACGGACCGGCTGCTCAAAAACATGGCTAGGCTAGGATACCCGTCCGAAATAGTATCATTCTTCAAGGCTATGCTTAAGGATAGGAAAACCACGCTGAGTTTTGACGATTTCACCTCACTGCCCATTGACATTGACAATGGTATCGGTCAAGGGGAAACAGCCTCAATGATCCTCTACCTCATTTACAGCTACGGCTTGGTGGCCATCCCACAAGGAGGCGATGAAGACGGCGGTGCCTACGTAGACAACAACTTCTTCATGGCCATAGCCAACACCTTTGAAGAATGTGACACGATGCTCAACGATATGCTGGACAAACAATCAGCCTGGTCTGCGGCCCACAACTCCCAAGCCAAAATCTCGAAATTCCAATGCCTGTGGCTCACAAGGCGCAAAGATTTAGTGTGGCCTAACTTCGTACACATGGCATCAACATGTCCAGCAGGCCATTCAGAAAGCCCAAGGCCTCCTCCTTGCTGTGAACTGGCTCACATGGCCCTCCTTCGGCCTCCCCGAACAGCATGTCCAGCGCCTCTATATATCTATGGTGCTCCCCAAGCTTGAGTATGCCCTACCAGTGTGGTACACCCCGGTGCACGAGAACCCCAACACAGGAAGACGGACCAGTTCAATAGGACACACCAAAATTATGGATAAGGTTCAGAGGCTGGGATGTAAATTGATCACAGGGGCCTTCGGATCGACCACCACTGTCAAGCGTCGGGTACTGACGGACTTCGGTACTGCCGAGGGGTGTTGTCGAAAGGTCAGGCAGACTATGGCCAAGTCCTGCAGGCCAAGAGTAGTGGCGTTGGCTTCAACATACTTGTGCATTGCGCCCTACTTGCTGTGCATGCCACTGTATTTGCAACAGACAGGTACTCGGGGGGATGCTGAGGATGCCGGCCCGAGTCGAGGACTTAACAGAAGAGAAGAAGGTAGAAGGGCCTAAGCCTAGTCGATACCCAGAATGAGGAAATATATACATGCATGTCCTACTTATATAGGTTAAGAAGCGACATGTGGAATAAGGAATGTGGAACAATAAGGTATGCAGAGCATGTGGTTATTGTCCACAACGAGTAAAATTAGAATAAGAAATGTAAGACAGGGATAAAACAATAAAGGACAGAATAATAGGACGTGCCCTAGGATAGGACAATAGGAAATGCCCAACTATAAAACAAGGCTGTAGCCGAGGATAACACAAGGGCAGGAAGTCCCGAGGTGAAGCAGACCGAGGAGTGAGGAGTAGGCATGGGATGGGAATGAGGAATGTGACCGATATGTGTGTCTGGCCAAGAACAGCTCATTGAATGGTTCGTACTTGGTTACTAATGGAGTATTTTAGTCGGTACTGCCGAGTTACCGGATCCTCGGTACATGTACTTGACAGCCACAGATGTCCTAGAGCTTCACTCCTGGATCCCACTGACCCAGATATGCCTGGATGACACCTGTCATCACGAGGTGCTCAGATTAGCGATACTGCCCAAACTCCACCCACTCTACAAAGCAGTGAAATGCAGCTCAAAGAGATGCCCCCGATTGCATCCCTCTGCAATTCACAACCTCCTCTGGTAGTACAAGATTTGCCCAGATACCATAGAGATAATAGACTCAACCAGACACCACCCCAGCTGGCGCCCTCAATTTACCGCGCACATTGCAGACAGCAAGCCAGCGGCAGCCAGTACTTTAAGGATGAGGATGGATGACATCCAAATATTCTCAGATGGATCAGGACTCGATGGCAGCATTGGTGCGGCAGCGGTCACCCACCAAGATGGGCAGGCCCTTTGATACAGGCTGGGCAAAGACTCTAAACACACAGTCTTCGAAGGTGAAATTGTTGGTGTGATTCTGGCACTAACACTACTGGAAACCCATCAAACCGCTAGATCTGCCTTGATTGCCCTGGACAATCAAGCTGTCATCCAGGCCCTGCAGAACAACAAGACCCAGCCGGCACAATATTTACTAGATACAGTCCACATGCTCATCCAGAGACTGAAGTGCAAATGCCGTAACCTGCACATCCACTTGGAGTGGGTTCCGGATATTGAAGGAAACCAGCTGGCTGATGAACATGCAAAGAGAGCAGCCGGAGGGGACGTTACCCCAACCAACGACCTTCCAGAGCTTCTCAGAAAATGCCTTCCAGCAAGTATCGTAGCCCTAAAGGCCAAACGGAAGAAGTCTGTCCTCCAGCGCTGGAGGAGAGTCTGGTCGAAATCACCCCGATATGCCAAAATGTCCCAAATAGACTCGAAACTGCCAAACCGCCAAATCTATAAGACATTGAGCTCCCTGCCCTGCAGAGCGACTAGTATCCTGATACAACTATGCACCAGCCACGTATCCCTCAACTCTTTCCTTAAGAAGATAAAGGCATCGGACACAGCATTATGTAAGCAATGCTGCCAGCCGGAGACTGTAGTGCACTACCTCAAACATTGCAAATGATACACAGAGCAGCACAACCAGCTCAGACACAAGGCAGGGAAGGCCAGCCACTCCACTCATTGGCTGTTGGGAAACCCCAAGATCATCCCCACCACCTTATCATACATTCAGTCCACATGCTGCTTTGAAAAATATACCGATGTAGCACCCCCCAACCAATGATAAAACCACAGACACCCTTCACTCCAACCTGGATCGGTTCTCGTTTTCTGCCGGTCCCCCTACTTTTGAGGGATTGGCCCTCTTGTGCCTCCTCGGCCAATATTTTTACACCCCAGTCCTTCTGATATGCTCTCCCCTTCTGATACTTAGACACTGCCATTGCCATGTATCTCATAGTAGTAGTGCACTATAAGCATCTAGTGCTTCGAGCACTTTAATTGATATCTCTCTCTCTCTCTCTCTCTTATCCTGTCAGCAATTCATGTAGGGAGATGTTCAGTGTAATGCAAGATGAGGCTCAGTTTCAAACATATGCTGCAGTTCCAAATACAAATTCCCAAAAATCTTGCAATTTACCTGCACCATACATCATTGCTTGGGCTACTTCAGCAAGAGTTCTGTTTGTGATCCCATTCTGTTGTGGGATGTGCAGTGTTGTAAGTTCATGGTATATTCCTTGCTCCTTAAGGTATATGCTAAATTCATTTGAAAGGAACTCCCCCCATGATCAGTGCATATAGCTCTGAGTGTTTTGTCATAATAGGTACAAACGAGCACATGGAATGATTTAAAGCTGTTGAGGTGTCACCTTTCATTTGCTAAAAATATATCCATTTGTAGCATATGTAATCGTCTACTAGTATGAAATGGTAGTAGTTTCCTTGAATAGAGCAGGTTTTCACAGGTCTAGCAAGGTCCATGTGAATAAGGATGAAAGGTTCGGTCTGATGGTTAGTTGAGGACATGAATTTTTGTCAAGTGGATTTGCCTAGCATGCATTCTTCACATGTTGCTAGAGATCTCTTGGAATCAGTGTTAATTTCCATATTCAGGTTCTTGAGTGAGGACCATGAGAGATGGCCGAGTCTCACATGTAAGGTTTCAAGTGGAACTGGAGTGTGGACTTTAGATACAGACAGAGCATTGGTGGTTTGTAGCGAGAGCCAGTAGTGCTGTCCATTAATGTGACCTTCTGCAAAGATGATTCTATTCTTGGATATCATAGCTTTTTCATTTGAAAAGGTTGTTGAGAAACCCTTTTTATCAATTGTTAGTCCTGAGAAGAACCTGTCTCCAATCTTTGGGGGATGGAGGATGTCATGGAGGGTGATCTTCTTTTCTTCTCTGTTGACTTGAGCGATTCCAGTGACCATGCCGATGCCTATGTATGAGATTAATGTAGTTTTGTCAGCAAAGTAAGCCTTGCGTGGTGTAGTGAGTGACCAATACTCTGAGAAATCAGATAAGTCATGGGTGATATGGTCTATGCAGCCAGAGTCCATCATCCATTTATTTTCACTTGCAATATAAAAGCAAATGGTGTTGTTTGAGGCAACAGTGGTGGATACAAGCATACTTGTAGGAAGCAAGTCAGAATTGTCTGTCATGGAGACAGTGCTCACAGATGGCTCGGGTTCATTCTCTTTTTTCTCCTTCTTTCCCTTTTTTCCTTTTCCTCCTTTTCACTCAGATTGTGCTTCCTCTGGTGAAAGGCCACATGGTTGTGATGGCAATCATTTTCCCAGTGCCCTTTTCCTCTACAATAGTTACATATATCCTTCTTTTTCTTGTGGCTATACAATGGTCACATTGACATTGGTGTGTGAGGTTTGTCTAAGTTCCTCAGATAAGATCCAGGTGCATATGTCAGACCATAAGATAGATCAGAAATTTGTAATAGTCGTGAGAATAGTTTGCTACATGACTTTGTAGGAAGTGGGGAGTGCTTGGATGATAAAGAGCAAGTGAAAGGAGTCAGAAATGGTAAGGTCAGATGTAACAATTCAAGTTCAAAGTTTGGACATGTGGTCGATCTGTTGTGTGAGGGGCTTGTCAGTGGAGAATTTGATCAAAATGTATTGGTTAAAATCAACCTAGACATTGAGACCAGTGTGTGTACCATATGTTGAAGAAAGAGCTGTCCAATTTTTGGTGAGCATCTTCTTGGGATCAAGAGACTGGTAGACTGATGGGAGTACTAATGTTAAGAGTAGGGCTAGGCCTTGGTGAGCACATTTGTCATAGTTATCTCTTTTAATAATTTCATTGGTAGTGGGTGGAGAACTCATCAAGAGAGGTTTCTCAGTTGCTTCAGCCATAGCGAATGCATTGATGTACATGAAGCTGACACATATGCTGAATGACCATATTGCCCAGTTGGTTCTGTCAAACTTTTCGATTGATAGCTTCAAGAGGGTAGAGTCGGCCATGTGTGGGAGATGACAATAGGATATGTTTGGTATGCAAGATTTGTCAAGTAGGTTTGTTTTGGTTGTTAGAGGATGGGGCCCATAACCTGTTGAAAGGCAAACTCCTATATGCAGGTTCAACACCTAAGATAACTTCAGAAGCGAGTCTGAAGAGTCGTTGTACATCAAGTAAGGTATTTATACTAAATGGCATTATTGTCTGTATGCATATAGTAAACTAAAGAGAGAACAAATGGAATGTAGAAAGAAAATAATGACTGTGTAATGTGGAATCTTATTGTATGTGTCAAGTCCATGACACCAAGCTCCAGTTCACTCGGCAATACTGACTGACCCTTATCAATTAAACCCACATGCCACGGTCTTGGCTCAGTACATTTGGTACATCATCTGGTTCATTCCTCTCACCCCATCCCCTCTATCCTCAACTATTCTCTCATCCCCCATCCCTTCCCTTACTTGTTTCCCTTTGGGCCATTTATTATTCACTTATTATTTGGTCACGGCCCTATTGTTTTATCTTCAGCCATTTGCTATTGTTCTATTCTCACTTACTCTCTCATTATTTTAATTTCAGCCATATTTCATTATTCTATTCTCACTTATATTTCTTATTCTATTCTTGATCACTGTGGACAATACCTCCATATGATTTGTCATACCTTATTGTTCTCCATTCCTTATGCCACCCTGTTACACATCTTGCATCTTAACCTATATAAGTAGCAAATGTATGTAGATAGTTCCTCACTCTGAATATCAACTTGGTTTACCTCCTCTTGTCTTCCCTTCTTTAGTTTAAAGTCCCTTACTCATTCCAACACTCTTGGTACCCTCCCAGGTCTTTCTTCAGTCCAAATTAGTGGCATGCACAGAAGAGCAGGGTGCAATACATGAGCACATTGAAGCCAAAGCCACCCTGACCGGTCTACAGGACTTGACCGACTCCTGTCCACACTATCGGCATTACTGAGACTTAACAGTATGAAGAACAAAAGGGTTAATTATACTAATCTGTCTCAAGCATCAATGCTTTTACAATACTGTCCTGGTGATTAGTAAGCTAAATTATCTCCTACCCATTAGTAGAATATGCCAGATCAGGCCTGCATGTTGTTTTATTGTATAAAGGGAACAAAGATTAAGAGGAATAGTTTTCAGATGGTACAATGGAAGATAGGGAATAGCACGGGTTCGGCCAACCCACACGGGTCACCGGGTCGGGTGCCCTTGGGTGTGGGTGCGGGTCAAGCAGAGAGCACCCGTGACCCAGCCCAACCCGGCGCGTCAATCATGTATGCGTGCGCATGCACGCGTACGACACCCAACCGGGCACTCGCTCCTGTCGTACGTGTATGCGTATAGCGCGTTCGTGCGTGCGCATACAACGCATCTATGTCAGCGCGTTCGAGTCGGCACGTACGCGTACGGCGCGTTCGAGTCGGCACATACGCATACGGCGCGTTCGAGTCGGCGCGTACGCATACGGCGCGTTCGAGTCGGCGCGTACGCATATGGCGCGTTTGAGTCGGCGCGTACGCATACGGCGCGTTCGAGTCGGCGCGTACACGTACGGCGCGTTCGAGTCCGTGCATACGCATACGGCGCTTTCAAGTCGGCGCGTACGCGTACGGCGCGTTCGAGTCGGCGCGTACGCGTATGGCACGTTCAAGTCGGAGCGTACGCGTACGGCGCGTTCGAGTCGGCGCGTACGCGTACGGCGCGTTCGAGTCGGCGCGTACGCGTACGGCACGTTCAAGTCGGAGCGTACGCGTACGGCGCGTTCGAGTCGGCGCATGCGCATATGGCGCGTGCGCGTATGGCGCGTTCGTGTTGGCGCGTGCGCCTACAGCGCATTCGTGTCGGCGCGAACGCGTCGCAGTCGTGCGGGTGTGCCGCGCACCCGACACCCGTCGACCCGTGGGAAAAAACCCATGGGTTGACGGGTTTGGGTTTCCCATGGGTCGGGTGCGGGTCACCCACATTTGACCCGTGGATGACCCGTGCCATTCCCTAATGGAAGATGATAGGAATTATTTTATTTTATTCAACTTGAAATTATTATCTGTTTGTATTGAATTGGACTGCATAAATTTATTTGTGCAAAGTGACCTCTATACATGATTTATCACAATTGTCTAGATAACAAACTCCTCTATGCCTGCAGTGAGCAGCATAGAAGAATCACTAACCACTGTCACTTGTCCTAAAAAAAATACCCTGTCTATGGAACGACCATCACCCATTCTCATCCATATCTAGAAATTTCTGCTGGATGCAAAAAGTCGGCATGCATTCAGATCTATATGGATAGGACCATCTGGACCCAAAATGGCCTTGGTGTTATGCTGCACATCCCCAAATACATTAGCCATTTCTGATTCCCTTTGTAATCTCCAAACCATGATCTGACATGTACTGCAGTGTAGATCTCACCCTAACTTAGATTGCAGTTGAACTGGGGGGCTTTAAGAAGTGAGATGTGGAAACAGGGTGGCATAAGACATGGAGAAAACAATAAGGTATGAAGAGCATGCATGTGGAGGTATTGTCCACAATGATCAAGAATAGAACAATGAGATATGGCAGAGAATAAAATAATAAGAGTGTGGATGAAAATAGAACAATAGAAAATGGCCAAATATAAAACAATAGGGCCCTGACCGAAAATAAGTGAATAGAAAATGTCCTGAGGGGAAATGGGAAAGGGGAAGGATTGGGAATGGGAGAATAAACAAGAATAGAGGGGATGGGATGAAGGGAGTGAACCAAGTACTGAGTTGAGACCATGTACTAGTGAAGAATGACTTGTCACTGGTGTGTGGGATTAAACAGTAGAGGTTGTTCGGTCAGTAATACCGAGTGAACTGAGGCTTGGTATCATGTACTTGACAGAAGAACCTATTTATATGCACAAGCCATTGGGTTATTTTGAAGAAAAACATGACAATGTATTATTGCTGAAGAAATGCATATACAGACTTAAGCACCTTTACAAGTAGCAACCACCTCATATAGCTGAAGAAAACTGCACCATCCTGAGAAACTAGCTGGAATCCAAGCTTAGGAACCTCTCAATTCTAGTACACGTACTAGAATTGAAAGTTTCCCGAACTAAGATCCTACTGTCTACGTCCTCTCAGTCGATGTGACGGGAACGGATAGCCAGCCCGCTTTCTCTAATGTTCCTCCAACACGCTTACTCGAACGTTACATTGCTCTAATTTATACGCAAACGAGCGAGATGGAGACCTTCCACTCCACCCTTGACGTTCCCCTACAACAAGTAACCATGGTTGATCCGGGGATGGATTCGTGCTCGTACCATGGCGGATATGAGAAGTTCACCGTGATGGCCAGTAGGCAAGTTTCAATTTGCCATTTCACATTTGCAGTTATCCGCCCTATAACACTCAGGTTGCCAGTGCCTCGATCCGACTTTAGTCTTTCATTGACAAGGAAGGCTATCTGCGTGCTCTCTACCCTGCCAACTTCAATCTGCAGCGGAACTTTTGGCGGGTAGATGCAGAGCATTTCTCTGAGAGCATGAGATGGTAGCGTAAAGTCTATTCTTGTGTGTCCAGGGTATCTATCAATTTGATTCTAGTAGAAATCGAGGTGGAATGATACACAGCTGACTTCATGAGAAAATGAAGGTCACTGTATCATACTAAAACAATCGCTGCCACCTTCACCTCGAGGAGCGGTCGAATGCTAGTATGCTATGGAGAACTGCTTTTCTGGAGACTCCTCAGAATACTATGATTGCAATGTAACTCCTGTACACTCCTCCTATATCTCATGAGAATTGTTATACCTTAAGTATTTCAGTATACCCAGATCAAAAGTGTTGTGAGGTGTTTGTCTATCTTGATCCGGGATGTCAACTCGTAGCAAATGTTACTCAAAAATTTGTATTAATTCTCTAGCACAAGCTGTCGCACAAGTCTGGCTCCCTCTCTCTATCGTGATATTCCAATGACTAAAGGATCTGATATATATTTCATCGAAATTCCTCTTGCTGAAATCACATCCGCTGTCTAGTAATAGCCATTTTATTTATTTTCACTATATATTTCCTGTAATCCACGATCTCGCTCCTGGTAACAAACACCTTTGAATTAAATTCAAGACAGACGACCATATTATAAAAAATTGAACTTTGAGTGTGTAAAGGGTTATACAGATGGCTATAAAGACTACTCAACAATATTTACAATCATGGAGCGCACTTATAATCAATTCCCTATACAATTAATGTCACGGCAGTCTAATTGACCAACTACTTGCCTGAAATTTCAAGCTATTGGTGCGACCCCTGTGAGTCTTTTTTTTTTCGCCAACTTATTAACTTGATGGTATATTGTTTTCTAAATAGAGTTTAAGATCACTGTGTCTCTGTATGAAAACGAAGGAAGGAAGGGGTTAGTGCATGATGATTTGATGTAGTGCGGGGAAGCAGATGGTACTATGATACTCTCGGTAGCCTTGATGATAACAAACCATACGCACCGAAAGTAATCATGTAACTACATTATTGTAATAATTCCTGGACAATCATACAAGAACGAGCCCTAGAGATCGCAGTACGAGGGCTAAGCTTGAACCTGTACATGCACGAAGTCCTGTGAGCTAGCTAGTAGTAGCTATGAGTTGAAGAGTTAATGGCCGGAACAAGGTTCATCATACATCAATAAAAGGGTAGTCAAAACGCTCTGAATCAATATCTGTGACTCTGAAGCTTCACCGAGCAATTGCAGGGATGATCGTATCCCAGTGATTCAGCTTCAGGGTGTTCAATGAACTAATGAGGGCATGACGATGGTGATGGCGTACTTCGAGCATGGTGGAGAAACTGTTAGATTCATGCTCTATGTACATTTAGCTTGCCTGCACCGACTATGGCTTCGAATGGACATGGTCTTTCCGATAACAGTTCGTGGAAATCACCTGTTTTATGTCAAAATGGTCTGTAGGGTATAGGATCGAATTAGTTCTGGCGAGTACTATTCGAAAGCATCTCTTTGAAGATTAGCGAACGATACAAGAGATAAATATACTGTATACCAGCAGTCACAATACAGACAGGAACACAGAAAATTTGAGAGGAAGCTGGCTTTCAATATATACACTAGATCTGGGTCTTGGGTTTTGTGTACCTTTATAACCCGTCTATTGTTCTCAGAATTGCATAATTTGCGTCAGTTGCGAACAATGACATATTATGTAACCTACGGGGATGTTTCCTTCACCTTGTTGTTGTCTTCATGCTGCTCCTGCCACTACGTTCGTAATATGCCAAAAGGCTGTTGTGTGCCTCACCCAAATTGCCTGCAATACCTTGCCCAACGATGCCGAGGTGAGTGCCACACGATAAAGCCTATTCTGTCCGTCAATGGGGATACTCATCCCAATGCAAGTCGCACATCCAATGCGGATACTAATATATTTACAAGCCTTTCTCATGTATATTCACAACAGAAATGGGGCGCAAAATTGAACAAAATAGAGGGGGAGGGAGAACACGTAAAAAAAAACTCAGTCGTAGAGCATACGCAAGAGCAAGGTGAATGTAAAACAATGAAACACACTGTCGAGAAAAATAACACAATTTTAACAGGCTTTGTGGAGTGGATACATCTACGGGTTACCCGGGGCATCCGAGGGTTGATGTGGCGGGTGATGTGGAGTTAGGTAAGCTCTGAGGTCATGCCTATGAGTCCAATAAGCATATACAGAAATAGGCTTCGGAAGGTACAACGCGATAGGGGAACGCGTTCAATCTTGTGCGGTATCCATCGCAGACTCTCCCGTAGCAGATGGATTCACCGACGCTGCGGTTGTAGCTTCAGCTTTCGACCCATTCATGGGCACCTCTTTCTTGACATCTTCCTTTTTTTCTGTCGGCTT
>QLPI01000554.1:0-15472 GCA_003314275.1 Chroogomphus rutilus
GACAGGGAATAAAAGAATGATAAAGAATAGGAGGGTGGGATAGAGATAATGAACCAAATGATTAACCGAATGTACCGAGCCTAGGCCACACACTGGTGAGGGATGATATGGGTAAGGGTCAGTCGGTCGGTACTGCCAAGTAAATCAGAGCATGGTATTGTAGGCTTTACACTTCTCCAGGAATATATAAAATCCCTGTTATTTCTACTCTGATCTATTACTACTGATTCAGTTACCTCTGAAATATGTAGAGATGTCCACTAGATTTTCTGTCAGGACAACTTCAGTCCACCCATCTGTCTGTCACGTCACTAGATCCATCAGTCAGCAATATTCCGTCATAACTTGCTCACCCACTATAATCTATTGATTAACAGGGTATTGAGCAGTATTATGTTCTGTCACACCACTAACATTTTTAGGCATGCCCCAATGGCCTTGGTCCAGTTGGCACTTGCCACTGCCCCAACAGCCTCACCTAGGATCCTGTTCCATCGCTCCAATAGCCTTAGTCACTGCAACTGCCTTTGTGTACACTTGTATACCAGAATGGCTGGAGAGCTTTTTAGCTGGGACCTCTCGGTCAGTGGCACCATTTGGCATGTTTGGCCAAGGTCCTTTCCATCCATCCCCATCTGTTTTTGCTTCATCTGTTCCATATATTCGCCATATATGCTCTCACCACTCTTTTGCACTCCCTCAGCTTGAAGGTAGCATTTTAGTAGATGGTGGGATGTCTACCTAAAAGGGGGGGGGGGTGACTAGCTAGAAACCCTTCGAACTATGCAATCTCCCCTCCCAAAGACATCCCTCTCTCAAAACCTCCCTCTATTCACCCCTCTCCACTCTCCATGCCAACCTTGTTTCCCTCAGTCCCAACCCTAATTCCTCTCTATCCCATTCCTACATCATCCCGACCTTACTTCCATTCTGATTTCCCAACCATCCAACATACTATTCTTGACCTTACGATCACCCCATTCCCCATTCTCTCTCAACCTATCCATCACCCTCTCTTCTCCTCCGCTTATTACAACCGAGTCTGCCAAAAACCTCGGCATGCCTGACTTGTTTCTTCCTTCTTTTCCTGCCTCCTATCTTTTTCATTTTCTTTTACTCAATAATAAAAAATAAAACAATTTATTAGAGACTACTTCAGAGTCTTATTTTCATCACCATTCCCCATATCTGTCAGGCATCGGTAATGCTGATGATACCATCGGGAGTTGGTCAAGTCCTGAAAACCAATTGGGGTGACTTGGCTTCAACATACTCATGTGTTGCACCCTACCTTCTGTATGTGCCACTGATTTCTGACAGAAGGGGTACCTGTGAAGGTACTGAGGGTGCTGGCCTGAGGGAGGACTTCAGACGGGAGGAGAGAGGACAAGGAGGCCTATGCCAAGTTGATATCCAGAATGAGGAACTATTTACATGCATATACTACTTATATAGATTAAGAAGCGAGATGTGGAATAAGGAATGGAGAACAACAAGGTATGCAGAGCATGTGGAAGCTTCACCCACAATGATCAAAAATAGAGTGAAAGAATGTAAACGAGAATAGAATAATAAGAAATAGGATAATAGGGATATGGCCAAGGATAGGACAATAGGAAGTGACCAACTATAAAACAAAGGGTCATAGCCAAGGATAAAACAATGACAGGATGTCCCAAGGTAAGGCGGGCCAAGAAATAAGGGGTAGGCAGGGTGGGGTTAATAGGCGATGAACAAGGAAGGAGTGGATGAGTGGATAAGGAATGGGAATGAGGAATGTGGATAGTAGAGTTGCCAAGCTGAGACCAGTGTAACAAGTGACTTGCATGTGGCTTTGTCACTTGTGCATGGACATAGACTGATTGCTTGGTCAGCAGTACCGAGTTACTGGATACTCAGTATGTGTACTTGACAATATCCTCATCTTCTTTTTCCTTTCCCTTCTCTTTCTGTTCTCCTTGATTCCCCTCACCCTCATCATCCTCTAACTGATCCTCTCCTGGACTCTCACTCCCATCCAAATCTTCTGAGCCTCTTGGTACCTCTGAACCCCTGTGTTGGCCCTCACCCAATGAAACGACCGCATGACCTATGAACCGAACCTTCTCTACCAAGTGGAGGAGGAGTTGATTCATCCTCACCTGCTCCTGCAGGAGATCCTCCCAGATCTTGGCAGGATGCCAAGATCCCGACCCTTCTGGCTATGGGACCTCCACAGTCATTGAACATCTGCTGGGCCTCGGGGTCATCTTCCGCTCAACTGGCCACATTGTGACAGCCCGTTTCAGCCTCTTCTTCAGCCATTCCTCTTCCTCATCCTGTTCTTCCCCTATCTGCCTCTCCTCACTCTCCCTTTCTGACTTGATCTTCTCCCAGCTCTTGGCCTTTCATTGCCAAGGGGCTGCCAAACTGCACCCCACCTTCCACCCATTATATTGGCTACATGTGGCCCCTATTCTTTACACCTCACAAGGCTCCCCACACTCGCACATTTTTCAAGGTGGACAGAGGGATGGTGACCATTCCCAGGTCAGCTCTTCCTTGCGCTATTCAAGAAAATCAATAAAAAAAAAATAAGACACAAATTATCACTCACATGCACCCCTCTCGGCCACTTGCCCTTCCCCCTTCCTCCTGTGCTCGACCCTTTGCTGGGTCCTACTTCTATGCTCCTACCTCCCTTACGTGGCAAATACTTCAGTTCTCCTGAACTGCTAGGAGCCCCTGCAGTGTCAGCACTCTCGTTTTTGGGTGTCTTATCCTGCTTTCCCCCATCCTGAGGAGGCTCCATTTCATTTGCATCCTCAGGCCCCTGCATTCTTGCCCATTTAGCCAACTCAGCCTGCTGCTTTTCGGCCACTGCATCAGCTATCTTCTTTTCTTCAGCAGCTTTTGAAGCTGCTTCCTCCTCATCCATCTTCCATTTTTCTTCCACTGCTTTAGCTGTGGCCTCTGCTTTTTCCTTTGCCTTGGCCTGTTCCTTGGCAATCTGGGCAGCCTCCGTGTCACGTTTCTGCTGCCTTTCCAACCTTTGGGCCTCCATCTCAGCCTTTTGCACATTCTCCTCGTCCGTTTCATAACCCATGTTTTGCGTTTTGTTGCTAACAGATGTTTCTGAAGGTTATTGTTTGGGAGCTAGGTTCCAAACCTTGTGTGATGTCACAAATAGGCATTCTGAACTTTATTTTCAATCTCTGCCTATGGGCTTCATGGGTTCAGCCACTAAGGGGGGATACTGTCAAGTACACATACTGAGTGTCCAGTAACTCAGTACTGCTGACTGAGCAATCAGTCTATGTCCACGCATGTGTGAAAAAGCCACATGCAAGTCACTTGGTACTTTGGTCTTGGCTCAGCACATTCTACCATCCACATTCCTCATCCCCATACCTCATCCACTCCTTTCTCATTCTTTGTCCATTAATCCCACCCCATCCACTCCTCACTCCTTGGATTACCTTACCTCGGGACATTTGATCATTGTTTTATCCTCAGCCATGACCCCATTGTTTTATGTATAGTCGGTGACTTCCTATTATCCTATCCTTGGCCACATCCCTATTATCCTATTTTATTGTTCTATTCTCGTTTACATTCTTTCATTCTATTTCTGATCATTGTGGACAATGCCTCCACATGCTCTGCATACCTTGTTCTCTATTCCTTATTCCACATCTCGCTTCTTAACCTATATTAGTAGCACATGCATGTAGATAGTTCCTCATTTTGGATATCAACTTGGCATAGGCCTCCTTGTCCTCTCTCCTCCTGTCTGAAGTCCTCCCTCAGGCTGGCACCCTCAACACCTTCATGGGTGCCCCTTCTGTCAGAAATCAGTGGCACGCATAGAAGGTAGGTGTCAGGGTTCAGGTACTAACAGACTTCAGTACTGCCAAAGGGGCAGGCGGACAATGGCCAAGTCCTGCAGGCCAAGAGTAGTGGCGTTGGCTTCAACATACTCGTGTGTTGCACCCTACTTGCCGTGCATGCCACTAATTTGCAACAGACAGGTACTTGGGGGGATGCTGATGATGCCGGCCTGAGTTGAGGACTTAACAGAGGGGAAGAAGGTAGAAGGGCCTAAGCCTAGTCGATACCCAGAATGAGGAAATATGTACATGCATGTCCTACTTATATAGGTTAAGAAGCGACATGTGGAATAAGGAATGTGAGACAACAAGGTATGCAGAGCATGTGGTTATTGTCCACAATGAGTAAATTAGAATGAAGGGATGCAAAAGGGCACAGAACAATAAAGGATAGGATAATAGAAGCGTGACCTAGGATAGGACAATAGGGAGTGGTGGACTATAAAACAATAGAGTAATGGCTGCAGATAATACAAGGACAGGAAGTCCTGAAGTGAGGCAGACCAAAGGGTGAGGACGAGGAGTGTGGATGGTGGATGTACCAAACCTAGACCGGTGTACCAAGTGTTATGCATGTGGTGTGGACACTTGGTCGCGGATATAGGATGGTTGCTTGGTCAGCACTGCTGAGTGGACGGGTCTTGGTACATGTACTTGACAGTATCCCCCCCTTAGTGGCTGAGCCCATGAAGCCGGTAGCCAGAGATTAAGTATTTAGAGTTTGGGGCGCCTAATCATGATGTCATGGGAAGGTTTGGTATAGCACCCAGACTTATTCTCCCTCTCTTGTCAGAAGCTCGCATAACCCCACCAACAAAAATGGGCTATGATACCGATGAAGATAACAGGCAGATTGCCGAGATTGATAAGCAGCAGGCTTAGCGACAATATGACCGTGAGGTGGCAGAAGCTGTGCGGGTTGCCGAGAGGCAGCCAAGGCCGAGGCTGGTGCAAAAAAGCGGGAGGAAGCTGAGAGTAAACGGAAGGAGGATGAGGAGGCCATGGTCAAGGCAGTCGAGATGCAAGAGGCAACCAAAGGGAGGAAAGCGGAGGCGGCTGTGAATGTGGTGGCCGAGAAGGATGCTGTGAAGCAGGTGGTTGAGCTCAGGGCAGCGGATGCTGCTGGAGATCCCCAGGGGGCTATCGTGGCCGTTTGGGTGACTGTCATCCCACAGATGGGCCAGGAGGCTCATAACAAAACTGCTGAGATGACGGAGTTGGCTGGGGTGGGAAACCCTGATCAGTCGGTCAGAGAGGAGTGCATCCAGGGTGAGAGGGTACCAGATGTGACAACAAAGGTCTGAGGTGCTACTATCATGGGGGGTTCTAGGATCTTGGTAGCCCCAAGAGTTCCACGTAAGAGGGGTAGGAGCATGGGAGTGGGACCCAGTTCAGAGCCGGTTGCAAGAGGACAGGGGAAAAGTGAGAGGCCGTCAGGGGCCCAGGTGAGTGGTGTTCATTTAATTATCTATTATTGCTGATTTCTTTTGTAAATAGCACAATGAGACCACTGATGAGTGGTCTCCGGCCCTCTGTCCTCCTTGCAGGGAGTGCAAGAAGTGGGGGCAAGAGTGCAGTGTCCTGGGACCGGGGGCTGCCTGTCGAACATGTAAACGGCACAAGGTGTGGTGCAACTTAGCCACCCCGCGGATGTCCAGGGCCAAGAGTCGGCCCATTATTCAGGATTCCGACCAGGAGTCAGCAGTGGAGAGTGAAGAGGGGTCTGAGGGAGATGAGGATGAGGAGGAGGTGGTGGAACCACCAAGGAAAAGGCCAAAGCAGGCTTGCAACATACAACCAAGCGGGAGGACCCCAGTAGTGGAAGTTCCATGGGTTGAACCATCGATCGGGCAGAGGATGGTGGAGCTCTTGGAGGAGCTCCTCAGGAGTAACCATCGGTTGGAGAGGAGCAACCAATGGGTGGAGAGGGCATTGCTCCTCATGGCAGATTCGGGAGATTCAGAGAAGCCGAAAGAGAATCAGGAAGTGGTTGATGAGGGGCAGAAAGCTGGGGAAGATAAGGGCAAACAGAAGGAAATGGATGATGATGATGTGGAGGATGGTGATGAGGATGAGACTTTGAAATAGTTAATAAAAGTTTTTTTTTTAATTTTAAATTTATTTCAAGTGAGGGAAAAGTAAAAGAAATAAGGGAAAAAAGATCAAGTCAAAGGTGCCGAAGTGCTCGGCAGGTTTGGTTGTGGTATATTGAGGAGAGAAGAGGGTGACGGAAGGGCTGAGAGAGATGTGAGGGTTTCGTGATGTCAGAAATGGAGTATCGGAATGTTTGTGGAGGGATTAGGGGTTGATAGTAGAATGAGGGGATGTATTCGGGAGTAAGAGTGGTCGTAGGATCATGAGTGGAGTATTGGAATTATGTAGGGGAGGGACTGAAGGAACAGAGGAAGTGAGGAATGGGACAGAGAGTGATGAATGGAGGGTTTTTTTGGGAGAGGGATGTCTTCGGGAGGGGAGTTTGTGCAGTTTGAAAGGTTTCTAGCTGGTCACCACCCCCCCTTTTAGGTAGACATCCCATCGTCTACTAAGGTGTCGGCCTCTAGCCGAGAAGAACAGAGAAGGGTCATAAAGGCATATGATGTGCATATACAGAGTGAATGAATGGGAACAGATGGAGACGGATGGAAGAGACCTTGGCCGAACATGCCGAATGACAATGCTGACCAAGAGGTCCCAGCCAAAAACTTGCCAGCTGTTCTGGTATACAACCATGCACAAGGCAGTTGCATTGACTAGGGCTATTGGCGAAGCTTCCAGCGACGGAACAGGATCCTGGGTGAGGCTTTTGGAACAGTGGCAAATGCCACCTGGACCGAGGCCATTAGGATGCACCTAAAAACGTTAGTGGCTTGACGGATTATAATACTGCCCAATACCCTGTTAATCAAGGGATTATAGCAGGTGAGAAAGTTGTGCCCAAATATTGCCGACCGACGGATCTAGTGACATGACTGACGGATGGGTGGGCTGACTGACGGATGGGTGGGCTGACTGACGGATGGGTGGGCTGACTGACGGATGGGTGGGCTGACTGACAGATGGGTGGGCTGACTGACAGATGGGTGGGCTGAAATTGTCTGGATGGAAGATCTAGTAACATGTCTGTGTGTTCAATAATAACCAAATTTTTTGCAGTACTGATCAGAAGATTCCAAACAGAAGTGAAGTAAAAGGGTAGTTGTGAACAAATGCTGATTCTATCAGGCATGTAAAATGGGTTGCCGAGGATGTTCGGTACCCAAGTCAAATGACGGAAAAAAATATATGAGAAGCAGAGGAATACCTAGCAGCATTTGATCTAAGCCTCCCTACTGGCATTAGCTGAGTCAATGCAACTCTCGGTGTGCTTAGAGGCCAATGGGTGGCAATTTTAGTTTTCAGTTGCTATTGCTGAATCCTCAGTGTTAGTGTCTGAGGCATTAGCTGCCTGGGGGACGGAATGGAGAATGGTGGTCGTGCAGGTTTTGAATGCTTTTGGGCACCCGGCAATTTTGTGGTTTTTGGTGGCACAAAAGAGACACAAGTTGTTGTCTATGTGTCTTTGTCATTCAGTTGGGAGGAGCTTGCTGTTCTTTCCAAGGATTTTGTTGTGCCTGGGTTGGTTGGACTGGAGATTTCTGCTGTCCTCATTTTTTGACATGTTTTTACTGCTGCTATTATCTCGTGAGGTCATGATCGTAAGGAGTATGGCACAGAAAGTAGTGTGATTCTGGGTATACTGTCGGGGTTTGGGTACTGACGGACTTTGGTACTGCTGAAGGGGCAGGGGGACAATGGCCAAGTCCTGCAGGCCAAGAGTAGTGGCATTGGCTTCAATGTACTTGTGTGTTGTGCCCTACTTGCCGTGTGTGCCACCAATTTGCAACAGACAGGTACTCGGGGGGATGCTGATGATGCCAGCCTGAGTCAAGGACTTAACAGAGATGTCAGGATTCGGTGATGCCGAGATATTGGTTAAGTCCTGCAAACCATTATGGGGTGGCTAGGCTTCAACGTGCTCTTGCGTTGCGCCCTGCTGTTCCGTGCGTGCCACTAATTTGGATAGTGAGGGGAGCCTTGAGAGGATGCCGAGGGCATCGGCTCAAGCAAAGGACTTTAGAAATAGGGAGCGGACAAAGGGGTGCGAATCAATTGATATTCTGAGTGAAGAACTATCTACATACATCCCGCTACTTTTATAGTTAAGAAGCAAGATGTGGAACAGGGTTGCGTAAGGAATGGAGACAATAAGGTATGAGGCAACCACATGGAGGCATTGTCCACAGTGATCAGAAATAGAATAAGGAATGTAAGCAGAATTAGAATAATAGAGTATGGCTGAAAATAAGATAATGAAATGGTGGGCGGGAATAGAACAATAGAGGATGGCCTAAGATAAAACAATGGCAATGGCCAGGACAATGAGTGGCCGTCATGTTGTTCGGGGGAAACAGGTTAAGGAGTGGATAGGGGGTGAAGGAACAATGAAAGGGGATGTACAAGAGGAGTGGTCCATATGATGTACCAGATGTACCGAGCCAAGGCCACACGGTAGTGCGAGATGATGTGGGTAAGGGCCGGTTGGTCGGTATTCCCAAGTGAGTCGGTACTCGGTGTTGTGGGCTTGACAAGAGGGGAAGAAGGTAGAAGGGCCTAAGCCTAGTCGATACCCAGAATGAGGAAATATGTACATGCATGTCCTACTTATATAGGTTAAGAAGCGACATGTGGAATAAGGAATGTGAGACAACAAGGTATGCAGAGCATGTGGTTATTGTCCACAATGAGTAAAATTAGAATGAAGGGATGCAAACAGGCACAGAACAATAAAGGATAGGATAATAGAAGCGTGACCTAGGATAGGACAATAGGAAGTGGCTGACTATAAAACAATGGAGTAGTGGCCGAGGATAATACAATTACAGGAAGTCCTGAGGTGAGGTGGACCAAAGGGTGAGGACAAGGAGTGTGGATGGTGGATGTATCAAACCTAGACTGGTGTACCAAGTGTTATGCATGCGGTGTGGACACTTGGTCACAGATATAGGATGGTTGCTTAGTCAGCACTGCTGAGTGGATGGGTCTCAGTACATGTACTTGACAGTAGGGCACAATGCATGAGTACATTGAAGCCAAGCCACCCTGATCGGTCTCCAGGACTTGACCAACTCCTGACAGTATTGTCAGCATTTCCAATGCCTGACACCTTCTTGCCTTCCTTTCTTCTGTCTAAAGTCCTTTACTCAGGCTGACACTCTCAGCACTCTCCTGAGTATCTCATCTGTTCCAAATTAGTGGCACACATGGAAAGTAGGGCACAACACATGAGTACATTGAAGCCAAGCTACTCTGATCAGCCTGCAGGACTTAGCTGATTCCCGCCAGCATCATGAAGTTGGCATTATTACAATAGTTCTTGGCCCATGCATCGATGGAATTCCTGGTGTCTGACACATGGCTAGGCTAGGATACCCATCTGAAATTATATCATTCTTTAAGGCAATGCTTAAGGATAGGAAAACCATGCTGAGTTTTGATAACTTCACCTCATTGACATTGACAATGGTATTGGTTAAGAGAAAACAGCCTCAATGATCCTCTACTTCATATACAGCTATGGCTTGGTGGCCATCCCACAAGGAGGTGACAAAGATGGTGCTGCCTATGTAGACAACAATTCCTTCATGGCTATAGCCAATACCTTTGAAGAATGTGACACAATGCTCAATGATATGCTGGACAAGCAATCAGCCTGGTCTGCAGCCCACAACTCCCAAGCTGAAATTTCAAAGTTCCAATGCCTGAGGCTCACAAGGCACAAAGATTTAATGTAGGCTAACTTTGTGCACAGATAAACCCCCCCCTAGTCATTGAATGCATCGGTGAGGCATGGCTCTTGGGCATACAGATTGACCAGGAACTATATTGGCATCAACATATCCAGCAGGCCATTCAGAAAGCAGAAGGCCTCCTCCTTACCATGAAACAGCTAGGGAATGGCACGGGTCACCCACGGGTCAAATGTGGGTGACCCGCACCCGACCCATGGGAAACCCGGACCCATCAACCCATGGGTTTTTTCCCATGGGTCGACGGGTCTCGGGTGCGCGCCGCACCCGCACGCAATACGTCGCGTACGTGGCGGCGCGTACGGGCATTGCGTACGTCGCGTTTGTCGCGGCGCGTGCACATACGTCGCGTACGTGGTGGTGCGTGCGTGTATGGGTGTTGCGTACGTCGCGTTCGTCACGGCACATGCGCACATCGTGTACGTCATGTTTGTCATGGCGCGTGAGCATACGTCGTGTACATCACGTATGTGGCGGCGCGTGCACGTACGGCGTTGCATACGTCGCGTGCGCATACATCGCGTACGTGGTGGCGCATGCGCGTACGTGGTGGCGCATGCGCGTACGTGGTGGCGCATGCGCGTACGTGGTGGCGCATGCGCGTACGTTGTGTACGTACCGTTAGTGGTGTCGCATGCGCGTACGGCGCGTTCGTCGCGTTCGTGTCAGAATTGATGCCCCGGGTTGGGCCCGGGTCACAGGTGCTCGCGGCTTGACCCGCACCCACACCCAAGGACACCCGACCCGGTGACCCGTGCGGGTTGGCCTGACCTGTGCATTTCCCTAGAAACAGCTCACACGGCCCTCCTTCAGCCTCCCCAAACAGCTCTACATATCTATGGTGCTCCCCAAGCTCAAATATTCCCTCCCAGTATGGTACACCCTAGTGCATGAGAACCCCAACATAGAAAGGTGGACCTGTTTAATAGGACACACCAAAATCATAGATAAGATTCAGAGGCTGGGATGTAAATTGATCATAGGGGCCTTTAGATCAACAGCCACTGATGTCCTAGAGCTTCACTCCTGGATCTCACCAACCCAGATATGCCTAGACAACATTTGTCATCGTGAGGTGTTCAGACTAGCATCACTGCCCAGACCCCACCTGCTCTATAAAGCAGTGAAATGTAGCTCAAGGAGATGCCCCCAGTTGCATCCCTCTGCAATCTATAACCTCCTCTGGCTATACAAGATTCACCCATATACCATAGAGAGAGTGGACTTGACCAGACACCACCCTAGCTAGCACCCTCAATTTACCATGCACATTGCAGAGAGCAAGCCAGAGGCAGCCAGTACTTTGAGGATGAGGATGGATGATGTTCAAATCTTCTCAGATGGATCAGGACTCGATGGCAGCTTGGGTGCAGCGGCAGTCACCCTTCAAGATGGGCAGGCCCTTCAATATAGGCAAGGCAAAGACTCTAAACACACAGTCTTCAAAGGAGAAATTGTCGGTGTGATTCTGGCACTAATGCTGCTGGAAACCCATCAAACCACTAGATATGCCTTGATTGCCCTTGACAATCAAGCTGTCATCCAGGCCCTGCAGAACAACAGGACCCAGCCTGCATAATACCTACTAGATATAGCCCACATGCTCATCCAGAGACTGAAATGTAAATGCCATAACCTGCACATCCACTTGCAGTAGGTTTTGGGCCACATGGAAATTGAAGGAAATGAGTTGGCTGACAAACATGCAAGAGAGCAGCCAGAGGGGACATCTCCCGCACCGATGACCTTCCAGAGCTAATCAAAAAGTGCCTACCAGTAAGTATCGTAGCCCTAAAGGCCAACTGGAAGAAGTCTGTCCTCCAGCGCTGGAGGAGAGTCTGGTCAAAATTGCTCTGATATTCCAAAATGTCTCAAATCAACTTCAATCTGCCAAACCATCAGATTTATAGGATGTTGAGCTCCCTGCCCCATAGAGTGACTAGCATCCTCATACAACTGCACACTGGCCATGTGTCCCTCAACTCTTTCCTTAAGAAGATAAAAGTATTGGACACAGCCCTATGCAATCAATGCTGCAAGCTGGAGACTGTAGTGCACTACCTCAAATACTGCAAACGATACACAGAACAGCGCAACCAGCTCAGACACAAGGCAGGAAAGGCCAGCCACTCCATTCATCGGCTGTTAGGCAACCCCAAGATCGTCCCTGCTACCTTGCACTATATACAGTCCACACGCCGCTTCGACAAATACACCAATGTAGCATCCCCCAGCCAATGACCAAACCATAAACACCCTCTACTCCAACCTGGATCAGCTCTCGTTTTCTGCCCGTCCCCCTATCCATGAGGGATTGGCCCTCTTGTGCCTCTGGCCAATAATCATACACCTCAGTCCTTCTGATATGCTCCTCCCCCTCTGATACATTATAATCTCTCTCTCTCTCTCTCTCTCTCTCTCACTCTCTCTCTCTCTCACATCACTTGTCAGATATATATTTAGGCCAGATCATGATCCTCATTTCGTGGTCCAAATATTTCTTATAACACACATCCAAAGCATATGAGGTTTAAGGATTTCTCCTGGCTTATGCTGTGGGCGTTTCTCACAGCTTTTGCAAATTTACGACATTCGCACTGAATAATGATAAACACCATGTGGGTGGTCAAAAAATTGAGTTTGTTACAAAGAGGAATAAGCTTGCCATTAGACTACAAGTCGGACAAATCTGAGTTTTTGTAGCAACTAAAAGAAATTCAACTTGAAGTTAACATTTAAACCTAACCTAGACCAAGTCAATTCTCTTCCCCTCCTTTGCACTCCTGGAAATGGCATCGATAATGCGGTGGATCCTCACTGCACCCTCAAAGGAAGTATAATTTCCTTCAGGTCCTTTCGAAAATTCCAACCACGTGTGGATCCCACCATTGACTGTAGATGGTGCCTTTGTGCTCCATCCAGCAACTGTTTCACAGCCCGGAGGCTACCTCTGCAAGGCCATTCAATGAAGATATTCTTTCCAGCTTCGATGATGGGTAAAGCAGCTTGCAGGTGGAAGGGTGCTGTCACTGACACTACTACAAATTCAACATCCTTATCTCTTGAGATATGGGAAGTGTCTCTATGGTATGGCTTCACTTTGTGCTTTGTGAGGTCAGAGTATTTTTTGGCTGACTCTGATGCAGATTCGAGAGATCGAGTAGAAACAGCAGTGAGAGTATACTTATCAGAGAGGGGAGCACATAAGAGGGGAGGCATGAGAGACGAGGCAGCCCAACCTTCTTTAGAGAGACTGACAATCCCAATGGTGATGAGTAGCATCGTGGGGTGGATGTACTGTTTATGAAGTGGGGAGTACATCCGATCCTATCTCAACTGATCGCTCATCGAAATCAAATCCGATCCCCCATCATTTCATTTAAATGCATCCAGAGCCCGAGCCCAAGCCCGAGCCCAAGTTAGTTTCAGAGCAATAGATACATGTTCTTACAACTTTTCACTGGAATTCTACCCTGGTTTGACTAGCAATCTAGTTGACGCTTAAGTCATTCAAATGCATTTCTCATCTACCTTGAGCAGAACATGTTAGAATAGGAAATGAGTGAGACAGGTCCATTATTCCTCACTTAGCTAGTGGAACAACTCCTGAGTCTTGGATGTGTAATGCATGCCTGAATGCATAAGCGTTCACACATGAATTCCCAGTCAGCGGACGCATATGCATTCCACATGCGTTATGATGATGGGTCTGGCAGATAGGGTTTCCTGGGGTTTTCCCGCGCTGTAATATCGGAGAGTCGGTGGGACAATAAGGGGAATGATTCCCTAGAATTTCCTGTGATTTCTATAGTATTTATCACTAGGAAATATATTGCTCTACAGTAAATCTACTGGAGCTGAGTCCCGGGTTTACTCTCCGCTTAGGCGCCGATCTGGGAATCCGGCCTGGGCGCCAAAGCGTCGGTTTAAGGGTTTGTGGTCCTCCCACAAGTTAGATATAGTATGTAGTGATGTGATATAATATATTATGTTGGAAACCCAACTGTGACCGGCCT
Organism: Chroogomphus rutilus; assembly: GCA_003314275.1. NCBI lineage: Eukaryota > Fungi > Basidiomycota > Agaricomycetes > Boletales > Gomphidiaceae > Chroogomphus > Chroogomphus rutilus. The sequence goes on from QLPI01000554.1 coordinate 13,732, forward strand.
TGCTGTGCGACGAGTAGCTGGTGTCCTAGTCCCGAATAGGGAAGTACGCACTCGGCGCTTAACCTTCGGTCAGCGTGAGTGATGGATTTATAGTTGTAGCCTAATGGCTAGTGCGATGGAGGGCAACGATATAACTATAATTGCTTGTTTTACTAGTACAAACTGTTCGTACTATACATGAAATAGGAAACCTATTTATAAGTGAAAACTTCACGGAGTGAAGTTAGAAGCCGGCCTAATGCGGCCGTACGCGTGCTACACCCGCATATATGCGGTGGGAATGATATAGAGGAAAACTTCACAGGGGAAGTGATAGAAATAGAATATAATGAACAATAAACTGAATAGAGATCCACATGCCAGTGTATCCCCTTCCCAATGTGTCCAGATGAGGTGGAGCCGGCCCTTGGGGTAGGTATGAGGCCGGGTAGAGAGTGTGGGGTAAAACCCGCTCCTAAAATCATGGAAATATTATCGTAGGTTCCTCATGATGTATATAACTTCGGTATGAAGTTGCGTCCTGATCTGGGAATAGCTGGGGGAGATATTGCAGTGTGAATGTTGAATATATGTATAAAGTGACTCAATAGTCCCTGGTTCTAACACGTTACACACATGACAGCTGGGTCATCAACCCTGATTGCCATTGAGCATACAGTTGCGAACACTCAAAGTCTTCTTTTTTCATTCCGAGAGAATGGCTCATGTAAATATTTTAATTTTTACAGAATCAGATTCACACTCTGAAAAGGAGTTGATTTAGCATTTTTTTTTGATTTTTACAGATAATTTTAGGGGGTGGCCAAATTTTGGGACCAAATTTCCAGTGATTGGCGCAGGTATTGGAACCCCGCGGTAGTGCAGGTTGTGGCTGATGTAATTGAGGTTCAGCGCCAACCTCGCTTACATCAGCTTGGTGTCAAACACACACATACCCTCCGTTGGCCTGCCCACTGTACGATGCTACCAACCTTTGACGGATGGACGCTACCACATACCCAATGTCGGCCAAGTGGACCGGAAGCTACCACATACACATACCCTCCGTCGGTCTGCCCACTGCGTGATGCTACCACATACACATACCCTCTGTCGGTCTGCCCACTGCACGATGCTACCACATACCCAATGTCGGCTGCATGTGGTGCATACGTGTCATATGTGAACCGGTCGTATGTGTACACATGTGGCCAACGTTGGGTATGTTAATAAGTCAAATGTCTCATTCCCATCTGTTTCCTTTTCATCTGCAAGCGTGGAAGGTGTGACACCTTAATTATTTTTGTTTCACCCATCTCACCCAGAATTTGCTTGAAAGCTGAATCTCTGGATGCATCTGGGCAGAGCAGTCAGGTCTTGCCTAGGCTGTACGTGACCAATCCTGACCCTGATTGCATTGGGGTTGCTGGTAGCCCCATCCTGCCTCCTGGGAAGCCCAGGTGTACTTGCCTCTGTGTGTATGTCGTCTATACCTAAGGCAGATGTGTACCTGGGTGCACCTGAGATAAGATGCTGTTTGCATTGGGGTTGCTGGTAGCCTCATCCTGCCTCCTAGGAAGCCCAGGTGCACTTGCCTCTGTGTGTATGTCATCTATACCTAAGGCAGATGTGTACCTGGGTGCACCTGAGGTAGGATGCTGTTTTGAATAGGGGTTGCTAGGTCTATAATATTATTCCTTTGCCTGTGCTTTTACCTCTTCCAAAGCCTTCATGGCTTTCTCTGAGACACTCTGATGACCCT
>QLPI01000560.1:0-25864 GCA_003314275.1 Chroogomphus rutilus
GCAAGGTCCAGTCTTGACGTGCGAGATACACTCAGAGTCAGTACGGAGGTAGAGACTGAGGAGGCTGCGATTGCACAATGGCTGCAAGAACGCCAGAACGGATCTCCGGAGAGATCGTGGAATCTTCCTCCTGATGGAGAAAATGAAGTTGGGGCCGATGATAATGAAGAGAAAGAGGATGATCTAGACGAGCGGAGAGTGGAAAGATCATCGAGGAACAATATTGCAAGGGCCGAATCACATTCTAGTAACTTGCGGGGCTTGATTTTCTAGGTGATATTAGTCCAGTTTCATGGGATGACAGGTGGATCGGAAGGGTGAGGAAATTTTTTCGTTGTATGTCTGTCTGCTTTCAAAATGTTATGTCAAAGCACGGATCTTCCGCATAATATAGCCATGTAATATAGCATTGTACGGATCATGAAATGGCATTGCTGGTGAGATTTGAACATGGCAGAACAGTCGCAAGCGTCATGTTGAGGGGAGAGAAGTTGTGTGTGCGCAAGTATAGGGTTCACTGGCAACGTTGCTTTCAGAACACATCATGGTGTGTGACAGCGCAGGTATGGGTGGTTAAACGTGGCTTCCTCTAACAAGTCACGCCATGATATAGTTCACGTCTGTAAGGGGAAGCGTATTATGCTCGCGATGTACTGAGCCCGCTTAAAGTCGCAGGAAAATGACCACGAAGTTGAAGGCAAGTGTGAAGGAATATATTCGATTGATTCGATTGTAGTATTACAACAAGTAATAATAGCTGTTCAGATTTTCATTTGTGAAGCACTTTGGCCAAGATGCCATACACGTTATGCGTATAATTTAAAGCATGATAAAAGGATATAGCGAGGAGTGCAATTAATTGAAAGTGCTTCTAAATCGCGCGGATTTGAGGCCAAACGTAGCATGATAGCGCTGGAAGCTCTGTAGTATCAAGATAAGGTGAAGAAATAAGAGTGTCCTAGAGCTGATACCGAAATTATGGTGAATAATATACTGAATGACGGAAATCATAAGAAAGCCAACCATGCCGATGTACAGAATGCGTAAGAGACTGGGGTCTTGGAGACTTCCACGCGGGCTAATATAGGAGCAGCCTCAGATAGGTAAAACTAAGTCAAGCTGTTGAACAAAAGAATAAATCAGGACCGGCTGCATAGGCAGAAGCTATTCTCTAAATGGGGAACTCGGACTCAAGAGGAAAATCCTCCGGGCTACTAGAACTAGTTAGAATGTACTTACACGGCATACTGCATAATATAAATACCACATCCTGAACGACCAAGCACACCCACCAACTTGAGGGACCGAGTAGTTTCAGATATAGTCAATATCGTTCATCTCTAGTATCTAGTATATTGACAACTGCAACCAAGACAACCAAGGCGAGAAAGACATAGGAAAATAAATGAGTGGAAAGAAGGGGACAGGAAAAATGTCAACGTTGCTGAAATAACGAACGAAAGGTTAACATTTACATCGTTGTATCGGTACACCAGTATGTAACTTATTTCTATCGGAGTTGGAAATTATTGTCACTTTGCCGCTATGGCGTCCTCTCGAGCAGCCGATACGTACGAATCTCAGAATGACCAACAGTTAGACGCACTGCATTCCAAAATCCGCACGTTGAGAGGCGTGCGTGTTACATGTCATATGAACATGCCTCAATTGTCTGTTTTCACTAACTCTATTCTAGGTAACGACTGATATTTATGACGATGTTGAGAGGCAAAACCTCACGTTGGACGAAACGGTGCGCGCATAGGCTTCTTATCACTTTATTCACACTATATCTCAATCTTCGGTGAACACAAGGGGAATTCATTCACTACCTTTGCTGGCTCCCTTGCTCAGTCGTCACGGCGAGCTGTCAATTCATTCGGCACCACAGGCTCGCTAAAGCCATACCGTCTTTTGATATGGGTCGTTGGGGGTGTTGTTGGGCTGTGGCTACTATGGCATGTCTTCGGGTGGTTTTGGCCATCAAGAGGGGCCAGTGTCTGAGTTTGTTGGAGTTAATCAATGGGTCCTCGATGTCCGGGTCATTCGATTGGATTATTATATCGGGTTCATTTGACTGTTGAGTGTTTTTTTTTACTGTATGAAATGTAATAGGATGCGGGATATCATTCATGATATGCTTTGTGCGTTTCTTTTCATGAAAGATGGTTTATGAGTGACGCCTTTTTGCCATGCACTTTGTATACCGTAGGGTCCGCTGAGCCCGGCGATATAATCGCGTATAAATCTCTTGACCCATAACCCTGCTCTGATCATCTGCGCTGCCAATTCACTTGCCTCTTCTGCATGTCTCCCTAATCTTGGAATCCCAGAGTCGGTGTAGGCTTGGTTGTTATTTTGGTTAGCGCATTCCACAGAGAAACAGGTATTACCTTCTATTACCAGTAATAATAGGAAATCTCTACCATTGTTGCGCCTCCAATGGGATTATGGTGCGTGAATTATGGATTTGAGCTAGTGCAACTCCTTGGAGCTTACAAGAGAATCATATAATAGGGTGGAATTCCTCAGCTCTCTCCTTGGGAGAGGGAATCTCTAACCTCATGCAAGAAAACAGCCTCAAATCTCTTTCGAGAACACCCTATTGGAGAAAACCAAAATAGGATTCGCTCAACATGTATCAACCCTTTCCCCCAATCCCCAACAAACAGTGCCATATCGCGCGGCGCGAGATGCTTGAGATAAATGCATATCTCAGCTCCGGTCAAGAAAATGAGATATATACACTATATGCCTAGAACAAATGTATATTCAGTCCGACCAAGATTAACTATAACATGGAGAAGTTACTTAAAATCAACCTGGTGATGTGCCAACCGATTGATGAAATTGTTGTTTGGCTTACCCCTTCAGACATGTATCACGAACCACTAGGATGAGGTGAGTTGAATTGACCGGTGAACTCAGGTATGCGGCTATGGCTACGGATTGAGTGCCACTGGTTTGTTAGTAGCAGACGCTTCTCGCACGGTCCGATGGTTGACTTTTTGTTAACCACGTCCGTACGCATGCAGGTAATCCTATCATGAATTCTTAAAACAGCCTGTTCCCGAAGGCGGTTTAAGTTTATTAGATTGAGATCGGAGCTCTGACACGAGGCAGAAGAATCGCTGTTCGTTGTAAGGCTATTTCAAGTACTTGATATTATGTTTCATGGATCACTTCTATCGCGCTGCTTTCTCTACGTATCATTTACTATCAAGCGAAATCGTAGCAGAGATACTATCTTGGTTTCACCAACATATTTTCCCTTTACCCAGCCATGACTCTCATAAGCTTGCACATTCTGCCTCTATCCATCAGGCTCTCATTCCAACACACGATCCCGTCCTTCTCAACATTCACTCACCAGATGTCCTCTCAAGAGACTAATCGAGTCTTAATCCAGCAGGAGACAGATTTGTGAGTACCCTAAACTGTTCGGTTTCGAGGGAATTTATGATCTGGACAGTTTGGCTGAGACCTATTCTGTGATTGCGGCATTGAGTAAGCTCAGTAGTAATTTTATGTGGACCTCGTTGTGATCTCACTGTTTGAAATAGCACTCTTGGTTTATGACACACTCCTCACATTCCGTTATGAGAGAAAACATATCTGGAGGAAGAACCTTAGATTAGGATCAGTCATGTATATTTTGGCTCGCTATCCATCCGTCATCTTCTTCATCTTCTCCTCAATAATTAACATTTACATCTCAAATCTATCCATCAAGGTTAGTAGTTCTATGCCATGGATCACAAAGAGTTCACATTCATACTCCTCTAGTAAGACTCTCAGGATTTTTAACAGAGAATCTAATGTGAAAATAGTGCATGTAATGACTTAACTCACTTGAGTGGTAGTATATTTATTCTAGCAATTCTTGGAATCCAAGGTGACAATGGCTCTAATTTTCCATTCACAAATTTATTTATCTATTCTACCAGGGCATTTAATTGCACGGGCATATGCCGTCTCGAAGCTTAAGAGACTGACTGCTTTGGTGCTTGGTCTTTTACTTATTGGCATTATTGGGTGTTACTTGGTATGTATTGCATGCTCTCACTTTGTGATGGCTAATAAAACTTGATCTGCACTGCATAGTTTATTGCAAAAATAAACAACTGTACAACAACTGAGATGGACCTGAACAAGATTAACTTGTAAGTTATGTTGGTTGTATTCCTTCAAATCACTTGTCTATTCACATGATTTTCAGAAGTGAAGCTTCCTTTGTCTCAAATCTGTTTTATGCTTATGCATTCTCTAGTGGCCACTATTCAGGATGTGTTGCTCATCCTTTTTGACACAGTTGTCATTGCAATCACCCTTTCCAATTCCCTGGGACACTTGAGGGAGTTGAGAGAGTTGCACACCAAGTCACTAACTCAGGTGTTCGTTGAGCAAAGTATGTTTCTCAGTGGTAATATACATTGTGGCTAATTATTATAAAGGTGTGCTACGATATGGGTATCTAATTTTCAATTGTTATTCGAAATCTGCATCTAATCCACAGTCAGGTTCGTGCTCGCAGTAACCTTAACAGCAACCATCCTAAACAAAGTATTTCTCAATAAAATCCTGCATAAAGTTGGCTGAGCAATGATTATGACAGGTCTTAAGAGTAAATGATTCATTGGATATCACCGGTGCAGATAAAGAACTAATAAATGTCAATAGCCTACTCTTGCTGAGATTCTTATTCCTCTGCAGGACAGGTAAGACCCCCGAAATACGACTATTTGGGTGACTTGACTGATACCTCATATAGCCTGTCTACCATTATCATCTCTCGAATTCATTTGGACCTCCAAGAGAAACATTCCCATCCTAATGGCACCACCCACTCTTCCCCTCATCCCATTGGCAGCTTCCATGCAGCTACACAACGGATGCACAATGCCATTATGGACGAATTCGGTGACCAGTACATCACCGAGTCAATTGACACTGGATTCCCCTCGTCAAATGAAATTGGGCTCGAGGATCTCCCCGCTTCCAATACAGATCGGATTGACCTCGGTGAGTATCCATGGGCCGGGAGGAGTTTGGGAGAGATAGAGAACATGGTTCCAGCGGGATTGCCAAATTCAGGTAAGGTTTATTCATTATTTCAGATGTGGTGTGCTCTTATAGTATCTGTGATGATACAATGTTGTTTGCAGATGTGGTTGAACAAGTGTAGAGATTGAATAGGAGATCGACGTTCATATATTCGGGAACCAGAAGCAGTATGATGGTATTCTCTACGATCTCAGGATGTCATCCTAGAATATATATAATTATGATTGTGCCGACTTATCATTTGGTGTAGATGGTTGTTTGTGATTATACTGTGATTACTGTAATTTATTTATACTAAAGAAGTCACCGAATTTTATCTAACGTAGACTCTTTCTTAAGGCGATCAATTGGTCCGAAAGTTTAATAAATACAAACACATGCTAAATGTTTCTTACGGACTCAATCCAGCCTCAGCTTGAGTAACAGGGAGAGCCAGAGGCTTGTAAATCAAGCAAGACGTTGCATATTGTTGTAAATGTGAGCTTTTTCACCCGAAGCAGTAACGCCGTCAGCATGACGCGCTAGACAGTTTTTCGATCGTTTTCGCTAGCGCGACATGTATAAGCCTACAGTCCCGTTCTGCTCTTCAAAACATCAATTTCACTCCTCTTTAAGCTTGGTTGCTGTGCAATGCGCGCCGACTTCTGACACCCAGTTTCACAATAGGTACGTCTTCGCGTTGGTTCCTGTCACTATCTCCAGCTCTCCATCAACCTTCTAGGAGATTTCCCTCTTCCAACATCCCCACAACCCCACACGTGGTATGCAGAGCATGTGGTTATTGTCTACAGCGAGTAAAATTAGAATAAGGAATGCAAGACGGGGATAAAACAATAAAGGACAGAATAATAGGACGTGCCCAAGGATAGGACAATAGGAAATGCCCGATTATAAAACAAGGGCTGTAACCAAGGATAAATCAAGATATCTTAATGTCAAACCCCAAAGACGCCAATCTCAAATATACACCAAATATTCTGCACTGCTCATTTGACAGTTTTCCCCAGGATAGAAATGGATGGGTTTGCATCCTACGTATACTCCTAGTACCAGAACGATTCCCTATCTTTCATTCAAGGTATTGTCCTCAGAATCTCAAGATTCGTCTGAACTGAAAATCTCCATAACAGGCGCAGAGGCTTTATTCCAGCCGGGACCTTCCATTCTTCAAGTTTCATGGCCAAAATAACAGTGAGTAGCATTTGTGCCGTCACCTGCCTGATATCACTCCCCGTGAATAACATTGACAATCGCTTGGGATATAGAGGACAATATAAAGAACGAAAATGAATATAATAAAGATAAAACAAGGTTGATGCGTCATTATCACGCCCGAGGAAGAGCCCACTCAATACCTTTCCCCGACTCACGATCACCCATTTTGTCGGCTCCTCGTCTATCCCACAAAGCTAAGAAGTAGAGCCCATCATGATCCATTGGAAACAATATCCACGGGGGCATGCAAGTACAGGTTTTCAAATTTGAAGTTCAAGCGTCACCCGGGTGCATATTGACCATTATATTTCATGAGAAAATTGGTGGGAGTGGTGCTCTTTTTCCTGCCATTGGAGAACCTCACGATGTCAGGGCTAGGTATAAGCAAGACAAGTATAAGCAAGACAAGGGTATATATAAAGATGACCTGTAGATCAGGACAAAGAAAACATAAGTGTTTGTATCGACATGGTCGTAATCATATGATAATGACGACCAACAGCTGAGGTGGGGGGAGTGTTTAGCGAGCGATCCTCATGTAATATCTTTCTTTTTCTCCTAACTCTGGTTGGGTAGATTAGTCATGACAGGTGTACAAGTGTCTTGTTCTCTTGAGACATATGTGAGAGGTATTGTAATATATTTGGACAGTGTGGGAGATATGGATTAGAAAGAAGGTTCGTTGAGAAACTTGCCCATGGGGTATATAAGGGCAACCTAAGCAGGTGTTCTACCCTCGGGCAGCACACTGGCAAAGGGGGATCCAAAGATTTAGTTTAGCACCTAATTACACACTGGCTAGCATACCTGGTGAAGGGGGATTTAAAGAGAAAACTCTAAGGAACCCTTTGCACACTAACTACAAGTATATAAGTGCCATCATCATGGTGCTCCGCATCATACTGGGCATCACTCTCCATATCGGTTGGGAAGGAGCCAGGGCCCCGGTACGGCTGGTGACTGATGAGGGTGCAGCCGATAGCCAAGGTTGGTGCCCGCTGATGATGGCTGCCAGTTGTGACACCCGCTTGGTGAGTATCTTGTTTGGGACAGTTGGGAGTGGGCTGAACAGATCTTGGTTGGCAGGTATGGACCTCGGGTGGTGTGGTGTCGGTTGGGACCTATTATCGGGGGTTCCCCTGACAGGGTAGCTGTTGGATGTTGGATGTTGGATGTTAAAGCAGGAACTGTATATGACAAGATTAAGAGGCTGGAATTTTCAGGGGATGACCTATCTATTTTCCTAAGCCGAGTGTCAGTCACCCAGCCGGTAGACTAATACTGTATGCTGAAGTCTCAGCCCAATGGAATGATAGCGGTAGGCAAGAGACACACCTATAGAGGAGAGGGCTGAGGAGTGAGAGTTGGGAGAACTCAACAGGCTCGTCTCTAAGGGCTGACGAACGACTGACCTTCCTACCATGAAACTGAGGCCCTAGGCTAGACCCCTGGGGTCAGGCCTGTGGGCATTCGGCAGATCATACTACCAGGACCAAGGGAAGGGTAGCATATGATGGAGAAGCGGTGCATGGGTACAGGGTATATAGAGCATGGGACTCGCTGGCAATGGGGCTTAGGTTTTCCTCTTAGAATTTCCCCCATTGCTAGGTGAAGTCCCTTTCTCATGTATATACAAGAGTAATTGAGACTTAGGATTTCCCCCATTGCTAGGCCCTTCATGATAGTCCTCAGGCACTACTGGGGTTGCCCTTACATTAGGAAAACCTCTACCTAACAAGGACTGGGCTGTAGGAAAATGGGCTCTAATAGATTAATGTGGTTTCAGTAGGAACACTAGGGACACACAGACTAACAATAGAACCCCTCAGTGTGTGTGGCCAACACTCAGTTTTATAAAAGATAACTACCTAGCAATAGAACTACAAAAGATTTAGTTTGTATTGTACACTAGAATTATTTTGCTCACCCCCTCAGTGTGTGTGGTCGACACTGAGGAGGAAATACTACTGTGCGCGAATGCATGCAAATAGTATGAGCCGGTGACATCATAATTGACTATAACTTCAAGTTTTGAGGATCGCGCATGACGCTCTAATGGAGTTTGAATGTCGATGTCGCGTCGCCCAAAATATAATAATACAGCTTTTTCGAGTCGCAAAAATAAAAGAAAAATAAGAGAAAAATAAAAGAAAGATATACCGATGATTCCTCACCAGAAATAACGAGGAATGTCGGGAATTTTGTTTATATTGGGCTTGATTTGTTGGAATAGACCCAACACGCCCCCTCAAGCCTAATATAAGCCTAATTTTTCGATAATCATCTTCACCTTCGGGCTAGGTAGACCCTTAGTAAGGATGTCCGCTGGCATTTGGTCAGTCGGTAGATATTGAACAGCGATATTATTGTTTTTGAGTGAGTTGCATATGAAATAAAGCTGAATGTCGAAATGCTTTGTTTGGGCATGTTGTTGATCACCGTGTGTGATGGCGATAGCAGATTGATTGTCGCAATGGATTTTGATTGGGAATTGAATAGGTTGGAATACCTCAGTGATTAAATGGTGCATCCAGAGTGCTTCTTTAGTTGCATATGTAAGCGCGATGAATTCTGCCTCTGTCAAAGATAATGCAACAATTGATTGTTTTTGGCAGCTCCAGGAGACCGATCCACCATCAATTTGAAAGAGGTACGCAGAAATTGAATGGCGGTGATCTTGAGATGCCCAATCGGTGTCGGCATATCCAATGAGTCCCTCATGGCTTTTTCCTAGAACTAATTTGTAGTCTTTAGTTCCATTTAGATACCTGAATACTCTCTTGGTCACTTCCTAATGTATTTTACTGGGATTGTCGAGGAATTGTGAGAGTAATGATACAGTGAAGGATATGTCTGGATGCATTGCAATGGCCGCCTACATGAGCGAGCTAATCACTTGTCGATATGGGATTTTTTTCATTTCTTCTTTATCGTTATCTGTCTTTGGGCATTGGTCCTTAGATAACTTGATATTTGAATCTATAGGAGTCGTGTGTGTTTTGGCATTTTGTAGACCAAACCGGCTAATGACTTTTTCGATGTATGCCGGTTGAGAAAAGGCAATTGTGTGTGATTTTTGGTCGCGTTCAATTTATCCACATGGTTGTTTCATGTAGATAGGTTCCTTGAGTGGTGCATTTATATAAGCATTGTCAACGTCCATTTGGTGAATAGGCCAGTCATTTCTGGCTGCGATCGCACATATCATTCGTAAGGATGATAAACGAACAACAGGAGCATACATCTTGTCATAGTCAACACCAAAGCTTTGTGTGAATCCTTAAGCTACAATGCGTGATTTAGGTTCATAGATCTTCCCTTGTGAATCTCTCTTTTGAATAAACGTCCACCTACTGCCGACTATATTGGCATCTAGTGGCGGCATAACGAGATCCCATGTTTGTTTCTCAATTAGCACTTTATATTCATCATTCATAGATTTCTTCCATATGGGATTATCTAGAGCTTCACCTGCATTGGTTGGTAGATTGAATTTTTCTCCTGTGAATTCATCATTTGGAAATAATGTTGCACTAATGGCTAGCTCATTAATATGGCATTCGTTCTCTTTTGGGTTTATTTCTTGCACTAGTGTGCTAACATATGCGTTGTTGTCCGTCTTTAAACGCGATCTTGTGGCTGAATTAGTTTTAAATTGTTCTTGTTGGAGTCGGATGCATTTGCTCCTCCTTGGCGGCTCAATTTCTTGTGGGCCACTTGCAGCCATCTGACCAGGTTGGAGATCTTCGAGACCGGCATCCGGGACAAATTTGTCAGTGTCATCGCTTGATTCTATAGGCGGAGCATGTGGAATGGGTGCCAATGTACCTGTCTGCAGCGGCAGAATATTTTTAGATCGTGTAGGGATAATCTTTGATAACTCATTGGTAGGAATTATAGGTACAATCTCTTTTGGCTTTTCATCAAATGTAACGTCACATTCTGTTGTGACTCATTTGGATTCTGGCCAATATATCAAGTGGCCATTACTTTGAGTCAAGTGACCGATTCATTTGACATTTTTAGCTCTTGGCAATAGTTTGTCTTGTTGTTTGATTTTGACATACACATCTCTGCCCCAAATATGGAAATCACTGAGATCTGGTTTTTTATTGTGTACCATCTCGTAAGGGGTTTTGTTAGGTAAAGCCCGAGGGTAAGTCCAATTTTTAATATAATTGGCATGCTGGATAGCATGTCCCTATAAAAATTTGGGGAGGTCCAATTCAATTAGCATGGCACGTGTGCACTCCACTAGCATACAATTTAGTCTTTCAGCTACACCATTGGATTCAGGTGTATCATGTACTGTTAATCTGTGGTGCGTGCCTTGCATGGCCAAATAGGATTGGAACTCATTACTCATGTATTCACCCCCTCTATCGGATACTAGTGTTTTAATATGGGTGTTCTATTGGCGAAGGAGCATGGCTTCATAAACCTTATATTTTTGCAGCGCTTGATCTTTTGAATTCATGAGATATAGCACTGATTCCCTGGAGTGGTCATCGGTGAATGAAATGTAATAGATCTTTTTGTCAATCGTTAGGTGCCTAGCAGGCCCCCACACATTGGTATAGATCTTATCACCAAACTGAGCAGATATTTCACTTGATTCTCGGGGAAGAGGTTTGCGTGTCATTTTAGATCTGATGCACGCATCACAGGAGACCTTATCGCCGATTGTAGGTGAGTTGATACCTAATACCATTCTGTGTTTGAGCAAATATCTCAAAGATTTTTGCGAAATATGCCCAAGTTTTTTATGTATGTTGATTGCAGATAGGCATAGATGAATTGAAGGTGCCCTTGAGTCATCATTTAAGTGGTATAGGCTGCGGATCTTGGGGGCTTGCATTAAAATTTTACTGATCGAATTTTTAATCACGCATCTTTGGTGTGCGAATTCAGTTCGGTAGCCCGCATTATCGCAGCAGCCGATTGAGATGAATGTGAAGGCAATTGATGGTGCATAAAGAGTGTTGTTTAGTGTAATTTAGGCCCTTTTCCCATTTGAAATCGTGCACAAGACCAGTTTACCAGATCCGAAGGCTTCAAAGATGCCCTTATCGGCAGCATGTATCTTGCATGACTCAGGGAATGCACGATAATTGTTAAGAAAATCCCGGTGTGGTGTTATATGGGAGCTGGCACCAGTGTCTAATATAATGACCTATCCTGGTGTATCGTTCATGAGGGCCGCCGACTCGAAACCATTGAAGGTGGTGGAATCTTCATCTTTTTCCTCAGATTCAGATGTTGCCTTGCCTTCAGCCATATTAGCCTTAGCCTTCCCCTTTCTCTTTTTTTGGTTTGAATTTGGCTTGTCTCTTTTGTCTGGGTCCCTGGCCTTCTTTTCCACCCCCTTTTGCCCAACAGGTTTCAATAGAGTGACCTTTCTTCTTGCAATTAGAATAAATCAGAACTTGTTTTATAAATGCCAGTTTAGCTGACATCCTCACAAAAACTTGTTCCTCTTGAGAAATTGATAGGGTTTTATGCCTATCATATTGTGCCTTCAAGACCCTAATAATATTAGTGTGGTCTAGAGGTACACCCATTTCCTCAAGAGAAGTTGTGAGGGAATTCATAACAGCTTCATAAGAAGGAGGCAAGGAGGCAAGAATGATGTCAATGAACTTGGCTTCTGTGATGGTGGCTCCCATTTCATTGAGCCATGCATAGAGGTCTTGGGCTTTGTCTAGATGGTCCCTCAGGTCATCATCCTCGGTACATTTAATGTTCTGAAGCTGATGCTGAAGAGTTACAACAACCATCTTAGGCTTCCTCGTCATCTCAGTGACTAACACATCCCATGCCTCTTTTGTAGTCTTGGTCTTCTTGAGCATCAGGGCCAAGGACTCTGACACAGAGACGATAAGTTGAGCCTTAACCTGGCCTTCTCTTGACATATATCTCTCCAACCTCTCCTCAACTTTATCCAATAGTGTCTTCTCATCATCTGTAAAAATATGACCTTGAGGGAATGTAGGAGGGTCTGGAGGCCTGAGGGCTGTGCCATCGATATGTCTAAGGAGGCTTTTGGATTCAAAATATCTGAGAAGAGTTGCCTTCCATAATGGCCAATTGGAACCATTGGTAGACAACTTTTCCACAGCCATTAACTTGTCTGATTTATCCCCGGGGCCCATAACCTTGTAGAAAAATGGGCTCTAATAGATTAATGTGGTTTCAGTAGAAACACTAGGGACACACAGAGTAGCAATAGAACCCCTCAGTGTGTGTGGTCAACACTCAGTTTTATAAAAGATAACTACCTAGCAATAGAACTACAAAAGATTTAGTTTGTATTGTACACTAGAATTATTTTGCTCACCCCCTCAGTGTGTGTGGTCGACACTGAGGAGGAAATACTACTGTGTGCGAATGCGTGCAAATAGTATGAGTCAGTGACATCATAAATGACCATAACTTCAAGTTTTGAGGATCACATGTAACACTCTAAAGGAGTTGAATGTCAATGTCACATCACCCAAAATATAATAATACAGCTTTTTTGAGTCACAAAAATAAAAGAAAAATAAGATAAAAATAAAAGAAAGATATACCGATGATTCCCCACCAGAAATAATGAGGAATGTCAGGAATTCATTCAGTAATACTGACCGACCCTTACCCATATCATCCCTTACTATCATGCGGTCTTGGCTCAGTACATCTGGTACAACATCTAGACCACTCCTCTCATCACATCCCCTCTATCCTCTACTATTCTCCTATCTCCCATCCCCCATCCATTCCTTTATCCTTTTCCTTAGGACACTTATTATTCATTTATTATTCGGTCATGGCCCTATTGTTTTATCTTCAGCTGTTTTCCATTGTTCTATTCTCATCCACTCTCTCATTATCTTATTCTCAGCCATATTTCATTATTCTATTCTCACTTACATTTCTTATTCTATTCTTGATCACTGTAAGGATTCGGTAACACCAAAATATCGGTTAAGTCCTGCAAACCGTTCTGGAGTGGCTAGGCTTCAACATGCTCGTGCGTTGCGCCCTGCTGTTCCGTGCGTGCCACTAATTTGGATGGTAAGAGGTCTCGTGAGGATGCTGAGGGCATCGGCTCGAGCAAAGGACTTTAGAGATGGGAAACGGACAAGAGGGTGCGAACCGATTTGATATTCTGAGTGAGGAACTATCTACATACATCCTGCTACTTATATAGTTAAGAAGCAAGATGTGGAACAGGGTGGCATAAAGAATGGAAACAATAAGGTATGAAGAAACCACATGGAGGCATTGTCCACAGTGATCAAAAATAGAATAAGGAATGTAAGCGGGATTAGAATAATGGAGTATGGCTGAGAATAAGATAATGAAGTGGTGGGTGAGGATAGAACAATAGAGGACGACTGAAGATAAAACAATAGGCAGTGGCCAGGATAATGAGTGGCCGTCATGTTGTTCAGGGGTAATGGGTGAAGGGATGGAAGGATAATGAAAGACGAGATGGATAGGATAGAAGAAGAAGCCTAGACAGTGTACTGGATGTACCGAGCTGAGCCCATGTGATAGTGAGAATAATATGGGTGGAGGACAGGTGGTCGGTCGGTATTACCGAGTGTACCAGAGCTCGGTATCAAGGTCTTGACAATCACTGTGGACAATACCTCGAGAATATCACATCTCTGTTTGTAGCATATCACATGAAATATCATATGTCTAGATTAAACCACACCGATGATCGCTCATCAGATTATCAGATGGAGCTCTCGTCCCGGTTCTCGCCCCACATTAAATAAACGGGTTTTCGATTGTCGATGGACTGAATTTACAAGGTATCCCTGCTACTTTAACCTTACGACGCCTGGAGAGGAGTTGTGTATATAATACTTTTTATCGATGAGATTTCAATCGAGTATTCCACCAACGCTTCTTTTTCGGCCTGTTTATTTCATGATTAATCTGATATAATATCAACAGAATCACCGAAGCTCACTTTGCGTATTTCCAATTAATAAAACTGATCACTTCCGTTATTTGGACCTCACGGTCCCTGAGAAGGCCGTAGGGTACTGGCAGCTTGTGGTTCCAAATAACAACTGCTTTGAGATTCTGCGATGGCAGAACTATGAACACCAGCACATGTTTGTCATAGTCATTATTCTCGATAAGTGTCTGCAGCGTTGAATCACCGGTCCGGACCGCATCTTCGAATGTAAGCCAGTCGAATAATGGGTAATCGGGAGCACCTGGTCGATGGAACCATGTATTTGCTATGAGCGAGCCTCTGCCCCTGGAGGCAAGAAAACACTCCAACTAAAAGTGGATGAATATGAGGGATGCAAAGTGTGTTTGGAACACATGCTACTTACTCCGAGCGTCGCCAATGGGAAACTCAGTTTTAGTATACAATCATATAACTTGATGACTCTGTCATCAATCAAGGGTGACGATCCCCAGTAAATCCGTTCATTTGCTGGCTGGGAAGAGCCAAACAAACCCATGTTTGCGGAGAACAATACGAGACCCCCAGCTCCATGTATCTCCCCAACGAGCACATACTCGTGTTCTGGGTCGGATGGGTCGGTCTCAGCAGCAGATGAGGGTGCAGAGGACCGGCGTCCCGCCACGATTTCGCTGGCTAGCTGAGCGAGAGTGTGAACCATAGTTGAGTCACTTATAGCCGCCGATGCATGTGTATGGCTTACTTCATTCGTCCAAAGCGGTTACGCTCCGCGACCAGGAAACGCTGCAATTCCTGTAATTCCTGTCCCCCACTCAGCTGGAACCTGACTGCCCACAACGCTGGCTGTGCCCTAGCTGCGACAGCACCAACAGCCGTCTGGGTACCACTACCTGCAGCATTAATGGCGTCCCTTCCAGCTGCAACAACACCAACAGCAGTATCACCTGCAGTACTAACGTCGCCCCATCCAGCTGTGACAGCACCAAGAGCCGTATGGCCTGTAGCACTGGACGTGCCCCACCGAGCTGCACGAGGACCGGTTCCGCACCCAGGTTTGCCATCCCCTGCGCCATTCCCGCCTTTGGTACAAGTATTTCCCAAACCATTGGTAGCACCAGCGTTGTTCCGGTCAATAGTGGCACCAGTCTTGGTCCGTTCATCAGTGGCACCAGCCTTGATCCGGTCGATGAGGGCACCCGTCTGTCTCGCCCAATCATTATTTCCTCCTCCTCCTTCATCCTAACCAGTATTCATCTCTGACTTTTGGTCGTATCACTGGCTTCAACTTCCGTTCTTAAGCCATTCTGTCTGTCCCAGCGTCTACGGCTCGTGCCACGATCTTCTTGTTGACATCCATTACCCCCTCCTTGCTGATTGTCCGTGGATTACCCCCATGTCGCCTGTGACTCTAGTAGTGAATTTTTTCTCTTGCTTCCCCTTTTCTTCTCTTTGTCCTTGCCCATGCATTTATTGCGTTGGATCCCACCCCGTCTCTTCGTTGTTGCCAGGGGAAGTCTCCCAACCAGAAGTACCAGTTGGTGCACCCCAACCAGCTGCTGGAACAGAGTCAAGGCTCCAGTCGTTCATCGTAGCCTCGAAATTTGCAGATGTGTTCGAAACCAAGCTGGAGTGGACCCGTTTGGACTCTTCAGTTTTCCATTGGTTTCCTCGCCAAAAGCCAGACAACATGTTCACAGCGGAGAAAATGTGGGGCAATCCGAGGCCTCGTGGTCAGTGGCGCATCCTAAGCGACTAGCCACAGTGCTTCAAAACGATTAGTAGCAATAATCCATTGTTGGAAACTTCTACATGCTGAAGCCGAGAACGAGACCTTGCAGATCCGAGTTCGTCGCAATCCATGATGAATATACAATGAATGGTTCCAAGTTGCAATGTTCAATACCTGCCAGAACTCGAAACACTTTTGCACCCTGGACTTGAAAGATCACAAGCGTTCTTCCATTGTCCCAGTTTTCTTCAGATCTTGTGCTGGCCCGGCGTAAAACGCACGTCGCCGTTTCTTTTGATAACCCGCAAGCTATCAGTCAAACTGAACCCGGCTGGTGACCCAGATAGTGCTCAGCGATGGCACGAAAGAAATAGGGCCGAGTGTCCAAGATGGGAAAATCCGACTAGAAATCGCGTCCCCCGAAATCATTCCATGGGTATGTACTCAAAAAAGACTAAAGTCACCAATCTGAATCACGTTTATCAGTCTGTTATGACCTCTCACCTTCAATTTGAGATTCCCCGTGCCGTCACATCAAAGCATCGGCTAGCAAATGACACGTTCCACCATGATGGAACATGTCAATCGCATATGGGAGGCTATACAATACATTTCGACACTAGACTCGGAGAATGGACCATTCCTGCATGCTGTTTTCTCGCTCGGAGGGGTGGTGCACCCATAGCATAAAGGACCCCACTCAAAGGGAGCCAGGGAAATACCGAATTGAGCCTAAGCGACATAAGATTGCCTGGGCCCGTGGTCAAAGCCCTTGACGAGAAAACCCACATCTCAAAATTTGCAAGCCATTTCACTGAAAATCGATATTTTTCGCTTGTTTCGGGTTTCCTAATAGAATGATGAGAAAGGAGGAGCTGTATAAAAAAGTCGAATGATATCCTTGGCTAGTGACCCTGCACTGGACAAGGTGATTCTTATCGTTAACGAAAGGCCTGATAGGGGAGGATTCCGGCATTCATGCAGTTGCTGCATCGACCACCAGCTAGTACCCTCCTCTTTCCTCCTCAAATTCAAAATTGAGAGCATACGTGTCATTCGGTATGAAGCAGAGTCTGGCATCCACCTACAAACTTATTCGTAGCCTTTTCTAGTTCGTCGTTCCTGTCGTTGAGCACCTTGTGTACTAGTCTTTCAACTGTGTCTTGGGGGGGAGGAATATGTCCGCATGATTCAGTTCCTAATAGACTTGACTCGTCAAATCCATGCTCGGTATGGTGTCTAAACACGGCTCGAAGGCACTGAGCTGTTTCTGCGGTATTGAGCTGAGAGATCGCTTTTGAGACAATGCAATTGAGACAAAAGCGTTCTATTGAGCCCGTATAGCATTTATACACAATATTCCACCACTGACCTTTCGTCCATGCGAGCCCTGCAATCCATTCGTCATGGGAATGACCCGAAGCGCCCAAAGTGGAGGACACATGCCCGAGACGGTCTTGGCATTAACTTCCCACACACGAGGACAAATATAACGGTATTTTCTAGTCATGTCTCTACATTGCACTTAATCATTGTGTGTGTCATTTCATGTAACTATCGCTGTCCCCTGTAAATTAATGGCACTCAAGAATATTCAAGTTCTCAAGTGTTTTCCCTGATTTTCATGTATAACAAGTACTTGAAATAACCTGACAGCGAACAGCAAATATTCCGCATCGTTTCTGAACTGCAATTTCCAACCTCACAATCTTGAACCTCCTTCGAGGACAGACTGCTAGATGAATTCAAAATTGGATTGCCTCAACGTGTATCGACTCCTCACCCTAACCTCTCAGTGGCACATCAGATATTGCGAGAAGCTTGAATTGTTTGTTACCAACAAACCAGTGACCCTCAATTCGTAACCATAGCCGTATATACACCTGTGTTCACCAGTCACTTCAATTCACGTTGCCCTGGGAATTCTCGATGGATGTCTGATGGAGCAAGCCAAAATGACAGTTGCATCATGGTGGTCACATCACGTTGATTTTCAACGGCATGATTTTCCATAACTTATGGTCAGCGAACATTAGCACAATTAGTACGAAACTTACATTTCCTTAATGAACCGATATCTTGAAACCGCGCCGTACACGGATGAATCAGATATTTTCTATTGCACGACGTGAGCTCGTAAATGAAAAGGAACAAAATGTACATTGTATTCAAATCATCCATGACCGCATTATCAGAGCCGTTCTATGGCAGAATATACGAGAAAGAAGGCAATGCGAGAAAAGATATACATGACTTTTGGCTCTCCTGTGAGTCTTAGGATAAGTGAGTCTAATATACGAAAGACATACCAGGAACCAGAACTGAAACAAAGAAGATAATGCTACCCAAATTGTCATCCTCCAGGAGACATGCATTCCAACTCTCACAAACTCCTGCCGGCCGATGGATATTCATCGAGGTCAATCCTGTATTTGAAGCAGGGAAATCCTGGAGCTTGATTTCGTTCGATCAAGGAATTCCAGTTTCAATTCACTCGGTGAGCCTCCGGTCACCGAATTCATCCATGGCATCGTGCATCCGTCGTGTAGCTGCATGGAAGCTGCCCACAGGACGGAAAGAGGAATGAGTGCTGCGATTGGGATGTGAATGCTTCTCTTGGAGGTCCATATGACTTCGACAGATGATAATGACAGACAGGCTATATGAAGTGTCAGTAAAGGGACCCTAGTATTTGTATGGCAAGTATCTGACACGTTTTGTAGTTGATTAAGAATATTGGAAATAGTAGGCTATTGACATTTGATTGGTTTGTTATTCACACCACTTTTATCCAGGAAAGTATTTACTCTTAAGGTCTGTCACAATCATTGCTTAACCAACGATACGTAAGAGGCCATCAGAGAATACCTTGCGTAAGATGGCATTTGTTAGTGTTGTCGTAAGCACACCTCAAAATGTGGATTAGATACACTTTCGAAAATAGATTCATGAACCAGATACCCGTATGGTAGCACACCTTTATAATAATCAGCCTCGATAAACTAGAACACTGGGGTGCCTACTTTGCTCAACCAATACCTGAGTCAATGACTGTGCTGTGTTGACAAGGATGAGCAATACATTGTGAATAGTGGACACTAGAGAATGCATAAGCAGTAAAACAGACGTGTATCCAAGGAAGCCTCACTTTTGAAATAATGTGAAGGAATACAACCAACATAACTCACAATACGAGCTTTTTCTTATCCATATCAGTTGGTGCACAGTTGGTTGCTATTGTTGCAACCTACCTATGCAGTGCAGCACAATTTTTTTGGTAATGACAAAGTGATAACATGTAATACATATCACCACACAACCGACACTGCCAATCAACGAAATACCAAGCACCAAAACGATCGTTTCCTTAAGTTTGGAAACTGCATATGCCTGCGCCATCAACAGCCCTGGTAAATTAGATAGATAAAATGCTTAGTGGGAAATCAGAGCCGTTGTTACCTTGTATGCCTGCAAGGGGCAAAACAGTAATCACTGAGGTTGATGACATCTTGTTCTCGGTATGTCGGGTTTTTTTGAAGACTGGCTTGGCTCGGCCACGGGCCGCGCAAAGGTGGACGTAGCAAGTTAGTTCGGACTTGGTTAGGCCTTCTGTTGTTGTTAGGCGCAGTAGCTAGAGACGAAGGAGCTCAGTGAATAGACAATTCACTGAGCGTGTATTACAACTGTACCTAGAGACGAAGGAGCTCAGTGAATAGACAATTCACTGAGTGTGTATTACAACTGTACCTAGAGACGAAGGAGCTATAGACGTACTATAAGCTGCCGCACGTCTTGGTATACGAAAATGGCACGTACCTCAGTGAATAGACAATTCACTGAGGTACAACTATCAACTATACAGATTATATACTGCCACGGTGAGGAGCATGACCGTGGCTACCTAACTACCAGTCCATTCGTTGGACACGACCCTGCGTTCTCCGAGCATGCATAGCTTACGGTCATGTTTGACCTCTATCCCTAGTAGCCAATGTAAATCCCCCATATCCTTAATCTTGACAATGGTGCACAACTCGTCCTTGAATTTTCAGATCACCACCTTTGAGTTGCCAGCCATAGTGAGGTCGTTGATGTCCACGGCAATGATGAGGGCATCCTGGCCGGCATACCTGTGGAATACAGTGTGCTTGACTGCGCAACACGTAAACCCAAACTTGTACATGATGCCACATAGCATATCGTACCATTCCCTCCCTGACTGTTTAAGGCCATAGATTGCACAGTTGAGGCGGCAGACGTGATGTTCCTGTCCAGGGACTTCATAGCCTTTGGCCTGGCACATGTAAACCGTCTCAGTAATTGGGGAGTTGAGGTAGGCACCATCGATATTGGTCTGCTCAAGCTCCCAGTCATTCCTGACTGCTATGGCAGCGATGATGCAGATGGTGGAAAGTTTGGCAGTGGGAGAGAAGGTTTCGTTGTTGTCTATGCCTTCCGTCTGGGAAAAACCTTGCACGACAAGCCTGGTCTTGTGGGCTACAACTTTACCGTTTGCGTGGTGTTTGTAGCAAAAGACAAGCCTGCTGCCAACGATGTTGGCACCATCCGGGGGTTCTACGAGGTCCCACATGTGCAGTGTTGCATGCTGGTCCAGTTCCTGCTTAATAGATGCATTCTCCGCTGGCCAGTCCTCACGTGAATGCACGTCATCCAGGCTAACCGGGTTGACTCCCATGCTCTGGGTAGCTGCTGCCATCCCACATTCTAGAGAGCAGTGCGTCAGTTGTTTGTCCTCCATGCTGACCTCCTCTACCTCCTCCAGGACCGCTAAGGCCATGTTCCCAGTGGGGATGGGCAGCCCCTTGGGGTACATGGGGGCATTCGCACAACCGGTGCTGCTGCCAGTGCCATCAGCAATGTCTCATATGTAGGCAGATGGCTTGCATGCCCTGTGACCCCTGCCTTGCAATTGTTCCTCTGGATTGTCCGGCGCTTCAAATCCTTCAAGAGGATTGATTCATGGTGCAGGATGGTTGGCACGTGGTTGTTGAGCAGTGCCTTGACTGTTCTGGGTCGTTAGCTCCCCCTCAGTCTGCGCATCGCTTGGGACAACTAGCACGGATTCGTCGAATGTGACATTATGCTCAATGGTCACTCGATGCTTGCTGGGCCAGTACACTCTATGCCCCTTGCTTTCATCGCTATATCCAACCCATCTGCCTTCATCTGCCTTGGCTTCCAGCTTGCCGTGGTCTTCTCTGAGGGTAAAAACCCTTGCACCCCATTCTGATAAGTCTGTAAGGTCTGGCTTCACATGATGCATGACCTCATATGGCATCTTTCCATCCAGTGCATGTGTGGATGTCTGGTTCTTCAACCAGACTGCATGCTGCACTGACTCCGTCCAGAGAAATTTGGGCAAACCAGCTGCCAGGTGCATCACACGTGCATGTTCCAGCAGTGTGTGGTTGAGTCTCTCTGACATACCATTATCTTTGGGCGTGTCATGTACGGTCAGGCTTCTGACCATTCCCTTGGACTTTAGGTAAGCGCTAAATTCTTCAGAGAGATATTCACTGCCACAATCTGTTTGTAGATGTTTCACTTTCACACTATGTTGGGTCTCTACCCATGCCTCATACTGTCTGTAGCAGCGGAGGGTGTCACTCTTCTTCACCATGGGTACTAGGTATGTCCATCTGCAGTGGTCATTGGTAAAACTGACAAAGTATTCTTTGCCATCATAGCTTTGGGGGTTTGCAGGTCCCCACATGTCTGAGTGAACTTTTCTCTGATTTTCATGGCATGCGGTCCCTCTTGCATCTGTGGGACCAGCTTCTTTGTAGGCTTAGCTTGCGCACATGCTGTGCAAAAACCTGGCTGACTCATTGCATCCAGCTCAAGTCCTGTGATAATGCCATCCTGGATGAGTTTCCAGGCAACCTGTGGGGATATGTGTCCTATCCAGCAGTGCAGCTCGTCCATAGTGAGTATCTTTTGCACTGTACTTGTCGCTGCTGCTGTGGATTCATGCTCCACCTTGTACAGCCCATTCAAGAGTGGGACCTGCCCAAGCAGCATTCCTCGTTTGTCACAAATCAAACACTTTTGGTCCTTTAATAGGACCAAGTACCCTGCGGTGTCACAGTGTGTTAGTGTTAAGGTCCGAGTTCACGTCAGGTCCAAGCTGATGTAAGTCGGTCCAAGTCATGTGTTTGGAGTCTTAAGGACTTGGCTACAACTTGTATGTTACGCCCTCCTCGATCATCAGTCCTTTATTTCGGAGGTTTGGAGAAGATAAGTTCGGAGTTCAGAGAGAGTGAGTGGGAATACTAAGTCAATATTCGAACTAAGGTATAGTACAGAAGTCTGGAGGTATTTATACATGTGATCCTTATTGTAACTAATTAGGAATGGTCAAGAGAACAATAAGATGAATGAAAACAGGGTATAAGAGAAATATACATCTGGTGTTACAATAAGACTATTGTTTGACAAGAAAGGAAAGATGTCTGAGGTCCAAGGTCAATAATGCTGGTTGGACTCGGAGGTGACAATGTAGGTTCGGACTTGGTTTGGAGTAGGGTTCTTCGTAGCGCCCTATGTTAGATGTCTGGGATGTTGGTGTTATATTGTGGATATAACAGTGCCCCCCTGTTAGGACCCAGCCTCAAGGTCCTGGCACCTAATGGTGATGGAAGTTACCGTGGGAAGATTAGGTGATTAGGCATTGTGATAAGGTATATAAGGGGGGGCCTTTTTCATAGCAACCCAAGCATGTCATCACCTAACACCCCCACCCCCCACATTGATGACGAAGCTGCCCTGATGGAGCAGATACAGGCCACCTCGGAGAAGCTCGAAAAGGTCTGAGCTGAACAGAAGAGGAAGGCTGAGGAGGAGGCCAAAGAGCAATGGAGGGCCGAGGAGGAGGCCAAGCGGAAGGCCGAGGAGGAGGCCCAAGAGGCCGAATGAAAGGCTAAGGAGGAGGCAGAGCGGAAAGCAAAGGAGGAGGCTGTGGAGGCCGAGAGAAAGGCCAAGGAAGAGGCCAACCGTTTGGCCTGAGAGGTGGCCAACAAGAAGGCCATGGAGGAGGAGGCCAAAAGACTCCGAAAGGAGAAAGAAGTCGAGAGGCTTTAATGGGAGGCTCAGAAGAAGGCCTCTAAGAAGACTCCTCAGAGGAAGGTTGTAAAAAGCCCCATGACAATTCCGGAGCTTTTCACAATACCGGAGGACTCGTCTGACCAAGGGGGACCTTTGGGGGTCAGGACTCAGGGGTCGACTCCAAATGTGGAAGCGGGGGGCTCAGGCCTAAGTGAGTGGGAGAAGGAGCATATTCAGATGCTCTAGCAACAACAGGCACTCCAAGTACATCGGATGCAGAAATCTTTTGAAAACTCCCAACTGAGGAGGGCAAGGGCCGACGGTGTCGAGGTGGGTCTTGGACCATTCGAATCAAGTCGGAGGATGCTAATTAGCCTGTGTCTGGACTTGTACCAACAGCCATCTGAAGACGTCCCCAGGAGTTGGAACTCAGAGCACAGTGGGATCTGCAATCATTGCATCCACCGGGGAGATCCTTGTATATGGCCCTCTTTGGGGAAGGGGACCTCTTGTTTTGCTTGTGTGGAATGGAAGGTCAAGTGTGAGGAGGAGGATGGTGAGGAGGAGGGGGTGGATGTTAAGGTGAAGAGAGGGAGAGGAGCTTCGGAAGACCATGTGGGTCCAAAGCCGAAGAAGAGGAAGTTGGAGGTTGTGATTGAGGGGTTATCTTGGGGCTTAGACAACTCTGGGGCTACCTTGAAGGAGGTGGTGGAGGAGATTTGTGGTCTTAGGTGGGACATTCGGGATATCGGAGATAAAAACAAGAGGATCGCCGATGCCCTTCTCTACATGAATGAGCTTCAGATGATTGAACAGGCTCGGTGGCTCAACTGGTTGCAGAACAGTGATAACCGGTGGGGGAATGTTCCGAGGAGGACCTGGAAAGGGAAGGGAAAGGAGAAGGAGATGGAGAAGGAGATGGAGAAGGAGGGTGATAAGGGGAAGGAGGATGAGGATGAGGGGTCAGACCCAGAGGATGCGCTGGGGTCTCCAGAGTAGAATGTGTTTAGATATATATATATATATATATATTTTCTTGGATCTGATTGAGTAAAAACGTCTAAGTCAAAGGCAAGGTGAACTGTGCAAGTCCGAGGTGAGGGAGTCTAGGACATCACCAAGGGGCCTGGTTTGTCAGGGTAAGCCCGGTGAAAGTCAGAGACCACTTTGGAGGCGTGGCTAAGTTTGTTGGCTGGGAACCAGGACTTTTCATCTTCAGTGCCTTCATATCTGGACCATCAGACTAAGTACTGGAGGGGGCACCTGCGTCTTCTTCCATCAATCTTTGAGTCAAGGATCTCAGAGATCTCATATTTGGGTTTGCTATCAATGACGACTGGGGGTTGGGGTGGGAGAATGCATTCGGAGAAGGTGTTCGGTGTTGACGGTTCTAGCATGGAGACATGGAAGATGGGGTGGATGGCTCTCATGCTGTTAGGGAGTCACAGGGTAAAGGAGATGGTTTCTACTTGCACAATGATTTCAAAGGGACCTAGAAACTTCTCTGCTAGTTTTTTAGAATGTCTCATAGTTCGGATATTCTCGGACTTAACGAAGACTTTGTCTCCAACTTTGAAGTCCGGGGGAACCACTCGGCGATGATCTGTGGAGGCTGAGTATTGGGTCTGAGCTTCGGATATAGTCTTTCGGAGTTGTTGGTGCAGGTCATCCAAGTCAACTACGAAGTCGTGTGCTTGAGAGGAAGCAAGGTCGCGTTTGGGATGGAAGGTAATGTTCGGATGATAGCCCTTATTGGCATAGAAGGGGGAGATTCCCGTTGTTGCATTGGGGGCATTGTTGTATGCAAATTTGGCGATGGGTAGTAGTTTGGACCAGTTGTTTTGCTAGTAGTTGCAATATACTCGGAGGTATTGTTCCAGGGTTTGATTCATGCATTCAGTTTGTCCATCCCCTTTGGGATGATAGCCTGATGTGAAGTGAAGCTTCATGTCCAGGGCTTTTCCCAGGGATTGGAAGAACAAAGAGACAAACTCGGATCCTTGGTCCAAGGTGACATGGGATGGTACTCTATGTTTTGAGAACACATGTAGGACAAAGAGTTTTGCAAGGGTTGGCGCAGTGATTGTGTCGATGGTGGGGATGAAGAGGGACTGCTTTGTTAGGTGGTCCACGATGACAAGGATAGTGTTGTAGCCGTCCGAGGTGGGCAGTTTCTCTATGAAATCCACAGAGATGGAGTTCCATGGTTGTTTGGGGATCGGTAGTTGTTTGAGTAGCCCATAGGGGTGATGTCTCTATAGCTTAGACCTCATACAAGTGGTGCAAGATTTAATGTAGGACTTAATAGAATCTCGGAGTTCGGGCCAGACGTAGTCTCTTCATATGAGCTCCAATGTCCGATTTTGACCAAAGTGTCCTGAGATTGGATGGTCGTGTTTGTCTTGTAAGACTCGAAGTCAGAGGTTTCCATAATTGGGGATGTAGATTCTTTTATCGAGGAGGAGAAGTCTATCCTCGGAGATGGTCCATCGATCGGTGGGGTTGTCCATTTGGGACGAGGCTGTGGGGTCTTCTCGGAGTGAGGTTCGGATGTCCTTATGGAGTTGTTCTATGTCCATGATCATTGCAGCTCACATTACCAGAGAGTACAGGGAGGTGGCTCAGAGTGATGATACAAGTTGTTCTGTTGTAAAAACTGGTCGGAGGTTGTGCAGATTGATCTTTGCATAGTCACTTCCTCCCTCTTTAGGGTAGACATTCCATCATCTAGTCAGTGCATCGGGTTTAGCACCAAGGCGACCAGGTCAGAAGCGGATTACCATGTTGAACTGGGAGAGATATTTGGACCATCGGACCTGCTGACAGGTGAGTAACTTGGTTGTTGAAAAATATTC
>QLPI01000561.1:0-25383 GCA_003314275.1 Chroogomphus rutilus
AAAGAACTAAACCCAGATTATATAGAACATCAAGTGGAAATAATCCTAGGCAAGGGTAGAACTAATAATTTATGCTCATAAACTATTATTCCTACACATAATCAACAAGGTACCTGCCAAGGCCCCCTCTAAAAAATTCTTTTTGGACAACAACCTGGACTAGCATTCACTTGCTAAACGTCTTGTCAGAGAACTTGATTAGGCTTTATTCACACCAAAGTTTTGTCACACTTCTCAGGTTAAATCATCAATGGTTCCAAAACACCAGCCCTGTGACCTACCCAGGGTCTAACCCAGGGACTCGAACCCTAAGTTTACCCACAGACACTATCAGACACTGGTAGGGAGGTCCAGAAGTAAATATATAAAGGACAATGTAACTAGATACATGCAAGCTGCTTACCTGGTAGGGAGGTCCACAAAAAAAAGAACCAAGGACCCCCTTACCTAAGCAGCAACTGTATAGCTACTGTGACTGTGACATAACAAACCTGTCACAGCCAGCAAAGAAGACAATAGAAGATTAAGGGGAAGGGATTACAATAAACATATAAAGAAGGAAATAAAAGAATGATTAAGGAAATAATAGAAGTAAAAGGAATAAGGGAAATAAGGGAATAAGGGGAGGAAAAGGAAAGAAAAGGGAATAAACCAGTAGTCCCATGACATTACCCCCTCTCTGGAATGTGGCAACCTGACACATAGACATAGACATGCCTGATCTACTAAATACACACAAGGGATACCGAACCGAACCAATGTATAGAGCCAGCCAAAGGGCACCTGAACTGGCTACTGATTGGGTGCATGAGCATACTCAATGTGCACCAATTCATTTTGGTGGTCTGTGCATATAAACAGGGCAGGCAAGCAGCTGTACACATCCACTAGTACAGACCGAGCTGTGTGATAAGGGAGCATTCCCAGAGTGGGTGGCAATAGAGAACAAGCATAGGGGGCCGCTAAAAACAGGGTTGCAAGTGACCTAGTTGACACCTCCACAAAGTTGTTACAGGCCACTTGAGCACATCTGCAGTTAGCAGTGAGGATCAGTCAGCTGAGGGACGTAGGTTACATGTGTCAAGTGACTGCGAGCCTTCAGCCAGCTTTGCCAGTGCAGATACGTGTGGGGAACATGGATGATGACTGTATGAGACTGTCATGGCTCATCCAGGTACAAACCCAGTTGGCAACAAGGAACAATGTGCTATAGGGAGTGTGCCACATGGTTTCCAGATGCAATAGGGGATTATTGCAAGCACTTGCCTGCAATCTCATAAGGGTGTCCATTAGCACTGAAGTCATTTGTGATAGGTGGCTGCAATGCCTTGCTGACTTCCATGATGGCACATGTGACAGAGATGGTGGGCATGTGTCAGGTGACTTGCAACATGTACCAAGTGTACAGGCATCGATGCCATGGGCAAGCATCGAGCGGGTTGTGATAGCCATATAGCATGAGCTGTGTAACATGATACGTATTGAGTATGAACTTGTATTACCTCGGTGGGTGCCCTCACGTTGGGTGGCAGTATGGGAGCGGAGAGCTTCAAGTTATACTTGGGCCATGTAGGAGTGAGGACATGTGTGCTGGTGACTGTGCTGGGTTCCAGGAATGGGTGGAACATGCATGAGCACCGCTTATCATCTGCTACAACAAGGATGGTGCAATGACACTTGGGGTGGTACTAACAGAGCTGTGGAGGGCCTGGGCTGTAATATGTCAAGGTACCCACATCGCATGTAAGGGATCCTATTCAGCTGTGTCAGCAATTGTTGCCATTCATCAGTGCATATCCAAACATTAGGCAGATCATGTGGTCTATGTCACATGTGTTTGGCGGTAGGCAGAAGGAGTGGGAAGGAGGACCCAGCTGGGACAGGACACAGTGGGCAGCGGGGACTAGGAGGTGATCACAGTATGTGGCCATCCAGTACCTGCTGGGAGACCAATAGCAGGACACTACCCAGCCCTGTGACCTACCCAGGGCCTAACCTAGAGACTCGAACCCTAAGTTTACCTACAGACACTATCAGACACTGGTAGGGAGGTCCAGAAGAGAAGAACCAAGGACCCCCTTACGTAAGCAGCGACTGTATAGCTACTGTGACTGTGACATAACAAACCTGTCACAGCTAGCAAAGAAGACAATAGATGGTTAAGAAGAAGGGATTACAGTAAACATATAAGAAGGAAAATAAAAGAATGGTTAAGGAAATAATAGAAGTAAAGAAATAAGGGAAATAAAGGAATAAGGGGAGGAAAAGGAAAGAATAGGGAATAAACCAGTAGTCCCCTGACAACTGGTGTGCTGGTATGGCCGGTGACTGCCAAAGGTGTGGCTGATAGCTGCAGTTGATGCCCATTGACAGCAGCTACTAGCTATAGCACCAGCTTAGCATGTGTCTTGTTTAGCATAGTCAGGAGTGTGCCAAATGAATCTTGGTAGGTAGGTATGAACATCGGTCAGTGTGGTGTCTGTTGGTGTCTGTTCTGAGGGGTTCCCCTGACAGTTTCCTTCTTGTAGATAGTTTATTGTTTCTGAAAGACTATATAAGTAGCTACCTAGCCTTCTTCCTCAGTCATTTGACATTGAAACACTGAGATAAGACACTTAACTACCTATTTTCTATTGGTCTAGCTACCTATGCACTCCATTAGACTGTTTATATAGGTAAATTATATAACTAGTCATTTGACATTCAAATACTGAGACTGTTTATATAGTCTGTTAATTCTTACAGGTTATTGGGCCCCTGTATCCTACATCTAAACTCTGCCCTTTGCTCCTTCTTTGACCATGTACCACAGCTCTGACTACCATTGACCTTCTCCCCTCCTCTGTTCCTAAACTCATGACAAGTGGCCTCAATTGGACAGTGTTCTCGATATGCTTCCAGGATACTGTCAAAGCAAAAGGCTTGTGGGGGTATTTTGATAGTACAATTACCCAACCAGCAGTCAGCACACCACTAGCTGCTAGTGAAGAAGATGCCCTTGTAAAATAGGTCAAAGAG
Organism: Chroogomphus rutilus; assembly: GCA_003314275.1. Lineage (NCBI taxonomy): Eukaryota > Fungi > Basidiomycota > Agaricomycetes > Boletales > Gomphidiaceae > Chroogomphus > Chroogomphus rutilus. Next base: position 3,019 of record QLPI01000561.1, read on the forward strand.
GACTGTACTGCTAAAGCCCTTCAGTGATTGGCATGGGTAACCCCTGGGTAAATTGTGTCTACCTGTACCTGTACCTGAGAATACCCTTACCCTTAATAATATGTAATGGGTTTTCATAGGTATGGGTATGGGTACCCACAGGTTTAACAGGTATTGTTTTTACCTGCAGGTTTAATAGGTATTGTTTTTACCTGCCATCAAACAACTGATATAAATTTAAAATCAATATATTTCTATTTTAAAAAAATCAGAATTTATATATTTGGCTGCTGATATAATCAAATTTTGGTGCTAAACTTGCTTATGTCAGCTTGGTATCAACTATGTATGTGTGAATGCATACGTGTATGATAATACACACCCTGGGACTTACAAGATGCACACTGATATGCTGCTACATTGCACAGTACAGCAGCGCACACTGATATGCCCTCATATGCCATTGCAGTGTGCAACATGGTGGCATGCACCAATACCCCACTGCGATGTATAACATGGTGGCATGTTCTACCCTTGCCTAGGATTATTTCCACTTGATGTTCTATATAATCTGGGTTTAGTTCTTTTACTATGTTTTTGCGTACCTTTTCTGTTATAGCTGAGAACCTTCCACTTCGGTAGAAGGGTGAGCTTCACTCTTTGGAATGAACCTCTTGTTTGCCAATTGGTCTTTGGACCTCTTGACGGAAAGGGTTGTAACTGGTCTTCGGACCAATGTACCTAAGTGGCATTCGGACCGACTTATATAAGAGTGCTAGTTGCACTAGATAATCTGGTGGATTATGGATAAGAGTAAGATTGATTAAAAAGTTACTTTTTATGCTACAGAACTAGTCTCTATATATACTAATTCTAAGCTGATTATGTAGCTCCCCGATAAGGCAAGACTTTCCTGAAATTAGTAGAAGGGTGTGGAAAGGAATGGAAAGTACTGGAAGCCTGTGGAAGTTATGAGTCACCCTGTAGTCACTAATGAGTCATATTCCCATGACTGGTAGTCTTGTGACTGGTCAAGTCACGAAATATTAATAGTATGTGAGTCGTGCTTCTGGGCTGACCTTATATGTAATAATTATTATATAAACCCAGGAATTTGTGGTACAATTGAGTCTTGAGAGCTTGAGCCAGCAGTTTGGCACCATTTTCCATGTGTGATTATTTGGTGCCTGGCTGTGGGTCCTGGTGGGTCGAAATAAGCGAAAGATATAAGTGTTTTTTGGAGGTTTTCCTTAGGCTTGAAAAGCTTGATGATTTAAGAGTTAATTACTTAAAGGTAATTCACTCTTAAATGGCCAGCCAAACATTATAATATTTTTTTGGTAGTCCAGATGAGACTGATTTTAAGTTGGATTATTCCTTGGAGGAGAGATTTGGACTCCTACATATAGAACTGGTTGAGAAGTGTCCAGACTTCAAGGGATTATCCCCTATTCCCTAACAGCTGGGTGGTATCCTGCTGTTGGTCTCCCAGCAGGTACTGGAATCAGTACCCGAGTACATAGGTTGCCATTACACCAGTTATTCTCCCAACTGGTATGGAGAACAATGCCCTATATGAGTGGGGTGCCATAGCAATGGTACTTATATATACAGTGACTCACAGAACTGAGTCAATGTTTGGTGCTTTTGGACTATTCATTGAATAGCTTTGAATGTAAAACATATATGAAAAAGGTGTAGGTGCATCAAAGAAAGAGTCTGATCAGGGCTATGCAACCATTAAAAAAGTATGTAATTCTGAGATCAGGGGTGATGAAGATATGGGCAATTCAAATCAAGGGCCCATTGACTCAGTTTTGTGAGATGGTGTCAGAACAATCAGAATCTGATGCTTCATCTATTATATAATATGCACCCCTTGATAGATGGTTACTATGGTAACCTTATCTTTCATGAGAACTCAAATTAAGGTATTTAATCCCCTCCAACATGTCCAGAACTTCACTACACTCCAATGCACCCCACTTCCTCTGCTCAAAAAGAAAACATCCTCTCCTTGGCCTCTCATGGTCATTCCACTCGCACTATTGCCTCAAGACTTGCCTCAGCCAGTCTACAGTATCCAGGACTCTCAGAACTCTCCATCCCAACCAGCCCTGCTCCTCTGGAGGTTGTCCCCCCAAGCTTTCCTCTAGAGATCAACATTCTATTTTATCACAAATTGGTACTGGCAGAGCTGCCAATGCTACTCAGGTCATCAAACACGTCAATACAATTATCCCCCACCCAGTCTCCTCAGAAACAGTCAGAAGACTCCTCAGGAAACATTCTTTCATGGCTGTGGTGAAGAAGAAAAAGCCCTTCCTCAGTGCAAGGCATAGACAGCTGAGGTCCTTTGCTTTGAAGCACAGAGAGTGGACTGTAGAGGACTGGAAGAGGGTCATTTGGTCAGCTGAGACCAAAATCAACAGGTTTGGGTCAGATGGGAGGCAGTGGGTCTGGAAACAGAAGGGGGAGGGGTTGATTGAGAGAGAGGTACAGGGGACAGTCAAGTTTGGAGGGGGAAACATTATGGTATGGGGGTGTATGGGATGGAATGGTATTGGCCAGCTTGCAGAGATTGAGGGGAAGATGGATGCTGATCAGTTTGTGTCCATTTTGGAGGACCACCTGCTGCCCAGCCTGGAGGAAAGTGGAATTCCTGAGGAACAGGTAATTTTCAACAGGACAATCACCCAAAGCACAAGTCAAAGAAGGCCAAGAACTGGATGGAAAACAACAATATCACTCTCCTTGACTGGCCTGCACAGTCTCCAGACCTGAATCCTATTGGGATCATGCAAAAAACAGGCTTAAGGAGTATCCAACACCACCCAAGGGAGTTTGGCATATTTGGAAGAGAGTAGAGGAGGTATGGAATAACATACCACCAGAGGTGTATCAGAATTTGATAGAGAGTATGCCTAGAAGACTTGAGGCAGTAATTAAGGCCAAGGGGGGCAATAACAAGTACTAGAATTGCAACTTACTATTTCTCTGATACCCTCTTACAAAACTGAGTCAATGAGCCCTTGATTTGAATTGCCCATATCTTCATCACCCCTGACCGGAATTACATAATTTTTCAATGGTTGCATAGCCCTGATCAGATTATTTCTTTGATGCACCAACTTTTTTTTCATATATGTTTTACATTCAAAGCTATTCAATGAATAGTCCAAAAGCACCAAATATTGACTCAGTTTTGTGAGTCGCTGTACATAGTTAGTGGGTGAAGGGTTCCCTAGAGTTTTCTCTTTGGATCCCCCTTCACCAGATATGCAAATCACTGTGTACAAAGGTTCTGTGCTAATCTCTTTGGATCCCCCTTTGCCAGTGTGTCACCTAAGGGTAGAATGCCTGCTTAGGTTGCCCTTACAGTAGAAAACTCTCTCCCATGAGTACTGACTGCCCCAATTGCTCGACTCTGAATCAAATTTCTTTAGAAGCAGCAACAACGGCAGCTCTCTCTCATTTATCTAATAATTACACCCCAGCCTGTATAGATTTACCATTAGCCCAGGAGATATTGGACTGAATGGCTGGTATAGAACAAGAGTTGTTGAGAGAGAGAAGGGAGAAGCAGGAACTGGAGGTGAGGTTGAATACACTGCAGACCACCATGATGAGCCTCTTGATGGGTCTGCCAATATGCACTCAGCAGCCTGTGAAGTATACAGTTGAGCCCACAAAGCATACAGTTGAGCCCACAAGGCCCTTTAAGTTAGATGAAGACCAAGCAAATGGATAGTCATTCATGCAGTCGTGCACTCTCTATCTCAGTGTCTGTGTAAGTGACTTCTGTCAAGCTTTGGGAATGCCAAGAGGTCAGACGGGAATGGCCAAGTCTGACAGGCTGGAAGTAGTGGCTTTGGCTTCAACATACTCATGTGTTGTGCCCTACTCTTCCATGCATGCCACTGATTTGCAACAGACAGGATACTTAGGAGGATGCCGATGATGCCGGCCTAAGTAGAGGACTTAACAGAGGAGGAGAAGGTAGAAGGGCCTAAGCCTAGTTGATACCCAGAATGAGGAAATATGTACATGCATGCCCTACTTTTATAGGTTTAAGAAGTGACATGTGGAACAAGAAATGTGGGACAATAAGGTATGCAGAGCATGTGGGTATTGTCCACAACAAGTAAAATTAGAATGAAGGGATGCAACAGAAATAGAACAATAAAAGATAGAATAATAGAAATGTGACCAAGGATAGGACAATAGGAAGTGCCCGACTATAAAACAATGGTTGCGACCAAAGATAAAACAAGGACAGGAAGTCCCAAGGTGAGGTGGAGCAAAGGATGAGGAGTAGGCATGCTGGGATTAATGGATGGTGAGTGGCATAGTGTACGTGAGGGGTGAGGACAAGGAGTATGGGTGGTGGATGTGCCAAGCCAAGATTGGCATACCAAGTAACTTTGCATGTGGTGTGGACACTTGTACATGGATGTAGGATGACTGCTTGGTCGGCACTGCCGAATTACTGGAGTTCGGTATGTGTACTTGACAACTTCCTGGACAAGCAGTCTTAGATCCTCTGGGTAATATCTTTCATGAAATCCAGAAGAGCAGCCACTTTTGCCGCCCGAGTGTTTCCCCACAAAGCCAAAATGGGTAGACCCCTCTATATGAACTGGAAAGCACTTGACAAAGCCTTCAGGCAGCATTTCTACATGAAGTTACCGATGCAGTGAATCAGCTAGAATCATGGCAGTACCACCAGGATAGATGTTTAGTTGATGAGTACATCTACCAATTCAAAGACCTGATCAAGAAAGCTGAGTACTCTGATAGTCAATCTATCATCATGAACTTCTGCCAAGGGCTTGACCCCAGGATATAGAGCCATATTGCACTGATGCTGGATGGAAGGCCAAAGGATAACAATGTCTCTGCATGGTATACAGCTGCAAGGGCCATAGCCCTCGTGGACATGGTGAATGAGGCCTTCCAGGGCCCCCAATTTGGGACCATGTATGGTGCCCTGCCATAGACCACTCGAAGAGTTGCCGAACCTCCAACAAGGCAAGCTTCACTCATACCCCTCCAAGCACCCATACCATTGGCCTTACCATCCTCAGTTCCAGCCTCAGGACCCATGCCGATAGACGTTGATGCAACCAAACAGTGCTATGCCACTGCCTCTCAAGTGCCAATGATGAGGCAAGGCAGGTCACTTTGGCTGAGACTGCCCCTAGGCATATCACATATGCTTCATGACATCCAAGGAGCATGAAGAGATGATGGAGTACTGGATGGTGGCCACTGAGGTTTGGGAAACAACCAAGTTTGAAGGGAATGAGGAGGTGGAACCAGAGGATTTTGTCCCAGGTAGCGAGTGAGGGATGTGCCCTCACTGCATTTGTTTAATCATTTTGCTGCTCTGTCTATAGACTCTGATATGGAAAATACAACCCAGTACTCAGATGATAAACCTCCAGCTGCAAGCGATGAAGACACACCCTTAACAGATCTGCTGAAATCCCTGTTTCCCCCCCTAGGCTAAAACTTTGGGAATGGGCCCTCCTGAAGCAATACATAGTAGCATCCACCCCATCTCTGAACTTACTAAACCTCAAAGTAGAGATCCAAACCACTGATACAGCCAAAGTCAAGGGCATGACCATGCTCTTGGACAACAGAGCCACCAGGCTATTCATAGACCATAAGTTTGCCTTGGCAGAGAGGCTGACTATGTGTCCTTTGACTTATCCTATGCCAGTGTATAACATTGATGGTACCCTGAATGAGGGAGGAGAAATTTGGCACATGGTCGATGTCATCCTGTGGTATCAAGTCCACTCAGAACAGGCAGTATTTGCAGTAACAAACCTAGGAAAACACAAAATTTTCCTCAGTTATCCCTGGCTTTACAATCATAATCCTGAGGTTAACTGGCAAATTCAGGAAGTCATGCTAAACAGATGCCCCATCCAATGCCACACCTGCCAAGCCAAGTTGTAGAAGGAACGATGAGAGGAAATGGCTATCCAAGCCCTCCGATCTGGCCCCTTGCCACATATGACATATGATGACCCTGAGGATGTTGAAGATGCCTATGGTGGCAAACCCTTCCTCAAACCAGGTGACCACCTCTTCATAACCATGGCCCCACTAAACATCCCAATCTCAACCATTGCAGCCACCACCATGGCATAGCAATTAGACAAACGGGCCCTCTGGAGCACTCCCCCAAAGGAGAAAAGGATGATTCTACCCTATCTCCCAGACTTTAGTGACCTCTTTGAAAAAAAGTCCAAGGACTCCCTTCCTGAGCCAAGGATGTGGGATTACATAATAGAGCTGGAGCCCAGTACAAAGCTCTCAGCTTGGAAGGTATACCTACTCTCCCCAAGCAAGCAGCAGGAGTTAGATGAATTCCTGTAAGAAAATCTCTGTATGGGTCATATCTGCCCCTCAAAGTCTCCCATGAGAAGCCTGGTATTCTTTATCAAGAAAAAGGATGGGTCCCTGTGGCTAGTCCAAGACTACTGAGTACTTAATGTGATGATGATGAAGAACTGGTACCCCCTCCCCAGCATCTCAGAACTCATTGCACAGCTCCGAGGGGCCAAGTACTTGACCAAGTTAGATATGTGGTGGGGGTTCAACAATGTACAAATCAAGGAAGGAGATGAGTGGAAGGCAGCCTTCTGAATAAACCGAGGCCTCTTTGAACCCCTCATCTTGTTCTTTAGCCTCAATAACTCCCCTGCAATGTTCCAGACCATGATAAATGACATCTTCTAGGATCTTGTCATGGAAGGACATGTGTGTATACCAGGATAACATCCTCATCTTCATCAAGACCCTTGAGCAGCACCATTGGGTTGTCTGGGAGGTTCTTCAGCAGCTAAGGGCTTACAAGCTATACCTTTGGCTAGAAAAGTGCGAATTTGAATGAACAAGGATCATATACATGGGGCTTATCTTATCCCATGGGAAGGTAGAGATGGACCCAGTCAAGGTTGCAGGTGTTATGGGCTGGCCAACCCCATCTAACCAGAAGGAAGTTCAGGCCTTCCTCAGCTTTGCCAACTTTTACTGAAGGTTTATCCAGTAGTTTTTTCACCTTGCCTGGCCACTGTTTGAGCTGGTAAAGAAGGACATAAGGTGGAGCTAGGGGGAGGTGGAGCAGGCAGCCTTTGAATGGCTTAAGAGGAGGTTTATGATGGCACCCATACTCAGGTTTGCCGACAATGGTGAGCCCTACCAAGTAGAGGAAGATAGTTCTGATATTGCTATGGGAGCAGTCCTCTTGTAGCAGTCACCCGAGGATAGCAAGTGGCACCCAATTGCCTTTTACTGAAAGAGCCTCTCCCTGGTAGAAAGGAAGTATGAGATCTACAACAAGGAGATGCTTGCCATCATCTGGGCCTTAGAAGAGTGGAGGCACTTCCTTGAAGGTGCAAAGCACCATATCAAGATCTGGACCAAGTATAAGAACCTAGAATACTTCCAGTCATTGAAAAGGTCGAATCAACAACAGGCCCATTGGTTGCTCTACCTCTCACACTTCAACTTTGACTTGCAGCACCAACCTGGGGTTATGATGGAGAAATATAATGCCTTGTTGCATTTCCCAGACCATGGTTCAGGAACCAATGGCCACCTGGTCTTACTTTGGCCTGAGCTGTTCATGGTGCAAGTGCTTGAAGGGCTCACATTAGAAGGAGAGGAATGGGAGATTACCCAAGACCTGAAGAAGGTGTTTGGTGAGGGAGTGTTAGAGGATGAGTAGGGAAATGCATGGGTTAGGCCAACCCACACGGGTCACCGGGTCGGGTGTCCTTGGGTGTGGGTGTGGGTCAAGCCACAAGCACCTGTGACCCGGGCCCAACCCATGGCGTCAACTCCAACATGAATGCAACTTACGCATACGTGCACACAACTTACACATATGCTGTTAAGGTCCGAGTTTGTGTCAGGTCCGAGCTGATGTAAGTCGGTCCGAGTCAGGTGTTTGGAGTCGTAAGGACTTGGCTTCAACTTGTATGTTGCGCCCTCCTCAATTGTCAGTCCTTTATTTCGGAGGTTCGGAGAAGATAAGTTTTGGAGTTCAGAGAGTGAGTGGGAATACTAAGTCGATATTTGAACTAAGGTATAGTACAGAAGTCTGGAGGTATTTATACATACGATCCTTATTGTAACTTAATTAGGAATAGTCAAGAGAACAATAAGATGAATGAAAATGGAGTACAAGAGAAATATACATTGGGTGTTACAATAAGACTATTGTTTGATGGAAAGGGAAGATGTCCGAGGTCCGAGGTCAACGATGCTGGTCGGACTTGGAGGTGGCAATGTAGGCTTGGACTTGGTTTGGAGTAGGATTCTTTCGTAGCGCCCTATATCGGATGTCCAGGATGTCGGAGTTATATCGCGGATATAACAGTGCCCCCCTGTTAGGACCGAGCCTCGAGGTCCTGGCGCTTAATGACCGTGGAGGTTACCGTGGGAAGATTATGTGATTAGGTGTTTGAAAAAAGGTATAAAGGGAGGTCCCTTTTCCATAGCAGTAGCCCAACCATGTCGTCATGTAACACCCCCATCCCTGATGATGAAGCCGTTCTGGAGGTGCAGATGCAAACGACCTCGGAGAAGCTCAAAAAGGTCCGAGCTGAGAAGAAAAGGAAGGCTGAGGGGGAGGCCAAGGAGAAGCGGAAGGCCAAGGAGGAGGCCAAGCGAAAGGGGGAGGAGGAGGAGGCCAAGTGGAAGGCCGAGGAGGAGGCTAAAGAGAAGGCCAAAAATAAAGAGAAGGCCAAAAAAGAGGCCAAGGAGAAGGCCGAGAAGGAGGCCAAAGAAAAGGCCAAAGAGGAGGCCAAAGAAGTGGCTGAAAAACGGGCCAGAGATTGGGAGGCTGTTAGGCAGAAAAAGGAGGAAGAGGCCAAAATGCTCTGAAAGGAGGTGGCTTCAAAAAAGGTGCCCAAGAAGATGCCTCGAAAGAAAACCGTGAGGAGCTCTCAAATAATCCCGGAGCTGTACACAATCACGGAGGACAAATCCCAGCAAGGGGAGTTGTTGGGGGTAGTCACTCGGAAGCCGACTCCGAATGTGGAAGTGGGGGGCTTGGGTCTGAACGAGCGGGAGAAGGAGCGTGTCCAAATGCTCCAACAGCAACATGCACTCCGAGTGCATTGGGCCCAGAAGGCCTTTGAAAACTCCCAGCTGAGGGGTGCTAGAGCGGACGGTGCCAAGGTGGGTCTCGGTCCATTTGAAGCGAGCCGCAGGATGCTGATGAGTCTGTATCCTGACATATACTATCAGCCATCCGAGGACGTGCCCGACTGGGTTGCGGACCCTGGTTGGATATGCAAGCACTGCTTCAACCAGGACGAACCTTGCGTGTGGCCAGCTTTGGGGAAGGGGACTTCCTGCTTCGTTTGTGCAGAGTGGAAGGTGAAGTGTAAGGAGAGGGATGATGAGGAGGGAGGGGCGGATAGTAAGGGGAAGAGAGGGAGAGGTGCCTTGGAGGATGGCATAGGTCCAAAGTCAAAGAGGCAGAAGTTGGAGGTGGTGATTGAGGGGCCGTCTCGGGGTCCGAGCACCTCCGGGGTTGATTTGAAGGAGGTGGTGGAAGAGCTGCAGGGGTTGAGGCAGGATGTGCGGGGCATTCAGGAGGAGAACCGGAGGATCGCCGAGGCCCTGGTGCACACGAATGACCTCCGAATCATCGAGCAGGCTCGGTGGTTCAACTGGTCGCAAAAGACGGATGAGTGGTGGGGGAGTTCTCCGAGGGAAAACTGGAAAGGGCCGGAGAAGGGAAAGGGGAAGGAGAAGGAAAGTGACAAGGGGAAGGAGAAGGAGGAAGAAGGGGGTCCGAGGGACAATGGGTCGGACTAGGACGATGCGCCTGGGTCTGTGGAATAGAAGGTGTTTGTAGATATATATATATATATATTGAGTCTTTGAATCAAGTGAAAATGACTAAGTCAGAAGAATTGAACTATTGGTCCAGGGTGAGGGAGTCTAGGACATCACCCAGGGGACCTGGTTTGTCTGGGTATGCTCGGTGGAAATCGGAGACTACCTCGGAGGCGTGGCCAAGTTCATTGGCTGGCAGCCAGGATTTTTCGTCTTCGGTACCTTCATATCTGGTCCATCGGACTAGGTACTTGAGGGGGCACCTGCGTCTTCTTCCGTCGATATTCGAGTCAAGGATTTCGGAGATCTTGTATTCAGATTCCCTGTCAAGCCCCCGATACCAAGCTCCGGTTCACTCGGTAGTACCGACCGAACAACCCTTGCCTTTTAGTCCCACACACCAGTGACAAGTCATCCCTTGCTAGTACATGGTCTCGGCTCGGTACATTTGGTTCATCATTTGGTTTATTGTCCCAACCCCACCCTCCTATTGTCTATTATTCTTCCATTCTCTGTCCTTCCCCTTGCCCATTTACCCTTGGGACACTCACCATTCATTGTCAGTCGGCAGTGGCCCCATTGTTTTATATTCAGCCACTCTCTATTGTTCTATTCTCACTCACTCTTTTGTTCTCGGTCATACTTTATTGTTCTATTATCATCCACATTCCTTGTTCTATTCTTGTTCATTGTGGACAATACCTCCACATGATTCTTCATACCTTATTGTTCTCTATTCCTTGTGGCACTCTGTTCCACATCTCACTTATTAGCCTATATAAGTAGCCAATGTATGTAGATGGTTCTTCGTTCTGGAAATCAACTAGGTTTACACCTTCTTGTCCTCCCTCCTCCTGTCCCAAGTCCTTTACCTGGGCCGACACTCTCGGTACTCTCCCGGGTATCCCTCTGTCCCAAATTGGTGGCATGCATGGGAAGTAGGGCGCAATGCACGAGCACGTTGAAGCCATGCCACTACTTCTAGCCTGCAGGACTTGGCCTTTACCCATCTGACCCCTTCGGCTTTCCCGAAGCCTGTCAGTATGTCCGGTGCCTGACATTCCCCATCAATGATGACTGGGGGTTGGGGTGGGAGTATGTGATCGGAGAAGGTGTTCAGAGTTGAGGGTTCAAGCATAGAGATGTGAAAGACTGGATGGATGGCTCTCATGCTTTTGGGGAGTCGCAGGGTGAAGGAGACGGTTCCTACTTGCGCGATGAATTCAAAGGGACCTAGAAATTCCTCTGCTAGTTTTTTAGAAGGTCTCGTAGTTCAGATGTTCTCGGACTTAACAAAGACTTTGTCTCCAACTTTGAAGTCTGGGGGAACCACTCGGCGACGATCTGCAGAAGCCGAGTATCGAGTCTGAGCTTCGGATATAGTCTTTTGGAGTTGTTGATGCAGGTCATCCAAGTCGACTAGAAAGTCATGTGCCCGAGAGGAAGCAAGGTCGCGTTCGAGGTGAAAGGTGATGTTCAGATGATAGCCCTTATTGGCATAGAAGGGGGAGATTCCTGTCGTTGCGTTAGGGGCATTGTTGTATGCAAATTTGGCGATGGGTAGTAGTTCGGACCAATTGTTTTGCTGGTAGTTGCAATACACTTGGAGATGATGAGATTATGAGCAAGTACAGTAGGATTGAAGAATTCTTTAGGCAGCTATTTAATTTATCTCCTCAGTGTAGTCAATAACTGAGTATATATTCGGAAAATATACCTATTTAATTTATCTTACAAAAGAAATAAGAGAGAAATTAGCCCTGAGGCTTTGTACATAATATTATACAACTCACCTCCTCAGTGTAGTCAATAACTGAGGAGGGAGGCTTGCGCGGGTCGTGTCTCACCCACATATACCTTGCAGCCAGCCCTTGACCCTATCGAAGGTTTGAGCCAGGCTGCCGGTTCCAAATCCAGGGAGCTGGCCACGCTAGTCGCGTCGTGTGTGGACAAGCGCCCGTAAGTAGCGTACATAGTAGAATACGAATAACTCCCTCAATAATGAGGGTAAAAATACAAGTAAAATTGAGAAAAATAAAGGATTCAAAGGCGCACAGAATGATACTGGAATCGATATGATAATACAATATATTGAGATTGCTCTCTCAGGGGTGAATGCAAGTTTGCACCCAACAGGAGATACTGTTCGAGGGTTTGATTCATGCGTTCAGTTTGTCCATCCCCCTCAGGGTGGTATCCTGATGTGAAGTGAAGCTTCATGTCTAGGGCCTTGCCGAGGGATCGGAAGAACGAGGAGACAAACTCGGATCCTTGGTCCAAGGTGATGTGTGATGGCACCCCATGCTTTGAGAATACATGTAGGACGAAGAGTCTGGCAAGGGTTGGGGCGGTGATTGTGTCAACGGTGGGGATGAAGAGGGACTGCTTTGTTAGGCGGTCTACAATGACGAGGATCATGTCGTAGCCATCCGAAGTGGGTAGTTTCTCTATGAAGTCCATAGAGATGGAGTTCCATGGGCATTCAGGGATTGGTAGTTGCTTGAGTAGTCCGTAAGGGCAATGTCTCTGTGGCTTAGACCTCATACAAGTGGTGCAAGATTTAACATAGGACTTAACGGAATCTCGGAGCTTGGGCCAGACATAGTCTCTTCGGATGAGTTCTAATGTCCGATTCTGGCCAGAGTGTCCTGAGATTGGATGGTCGTGTTTGTCTTGTAACACTCGGAGTTGGAGGTTTCCATGATCGGGGACGTAGATTCTTTTATTGAGGAGGAGAAATCCGTCCTCGGAGATGGTCCATCGATCGGTGGGGTTGTCCATTCGGGACGAGGCTGTAGGGTCTTCTCGGAGTGAGGTTCAGATGTCCTTATGGAGTTGTTCTACATCCATGATCATTGCAGCTCTCATTATTGGAGTGTACAGAGAGGTGGCTCGGAGTGATGATACAAGTTATTCCGTTGTAAAGACTGGTCGGAGGTTGTGTGGATTGATCTTGGCGTAGTCGCTTCCTCCCTCTTTAGGGTAGACGTCCCATCGTCTAGTCAGTGCGTCGGGTTTAGCACCAAGGTGACCGGGTCGGAAGCGGATTACCATGTTGAACTGGGAGAGATATTCGGACCATCGGACCTGCCGACGGGTGAGTAACTTGGTTGTTGAAAAATATTCTAGATTCTTGTGGTCAGTGACGATGTCAATCGGATCTGCTGAACCTTCTAGGTAGTGTCTCCAGGTTTTGAAGGCTTCAAAGATGGCCAGTAGTTCTTTGTCGTGTACGTTGTAGTTCAATTCCGGAGGGGTGAAGGTTTGGGAGTGGAAGGCTATTGGGTGGATGTCGTTGTCCGTTGGTGATATGGTGGACAGAATTTCTGCGAGGGCGTAGTCCGAGGTGTTGGACTCGACAATGAGTTGAGATCCAGGGATCCACTGTTGTAGGATCGGTGCCGTGGTGAATGCCTTCTTGAGCATCTCGAAGGATGTTCTGCAATTCTCAGTAAAATTCCACAGAGTATCTTTTTGTGTCAGATGAGTTAGCGGCACTGTGATGTCGGAGTAGTTGAAGATGAAGTGTCAGTAGAAGTTTGCGAATCCGAGGAAAGACTGAATGTCTTTGATTTTTTGGGGTTCAGGCCATTCCTGGATGACTTTGACTTTGTCGTCGGCCATGGTCAGGCCCTTCGGAGAGAGGATGTATCCGAGGTATTCTACGGTTTCGGTGTGGAAGAAGCATTTATCTGCCCAGGCATATAGGTGGTTCGCTCGGAGATGTCAGAGGACTTCTTTGACGTGGTTTCTATGTTCTTCTAGATTGTCGGAGTATATCAAGATGTCATCTAAGTATACTAGTACGGAGAGGTCTAGAAGGTTGGAGAAGATGTCGTTCATGAATCGCTGGAAGGCAGCCAGGGAGTTGGTGAGTCCGAAGGGCATCACACTCCATTTGAAAGATCCATAGCGTGTGCGGAAGGCGGTCTTCCATTCGTCGCCTTCTCGGATGCATACCAGGTGGTACGCATGTTGGAGGTCTATCTTGGTGAATATTCGGGCCTTTCGGGGACTATCCAGTAGGTCAGAGATTTGGAGGAGTGGGTAGCGATCCTTCTTCATTATCTTGTTTAGTCTACGAAAGTCGACGCATAAGCGTAGTGATCTATCTTTCTTTCGGGCGAAGAGGACTGGAGCGCCCCCAGGGGAGCGTGAGGGTTGTATAAACCCTGTGGATATGTTCTCATCTAAAAACTCTCGGAGGGACTTCAGTTTGCTTTCGGAGAGAGAATAGATTGGACCAAATGGGGGTGATGTGCCTTCCTCCAGTTCGATCTTGAGGTCATATGGTCGGTGAGGGGCTAAGGTGTTGGCCCGAATTTTGCTTAAAACGTCTTTGAACTCATGGTACTCGCTTGGAACGTTACTCAGGTCTATCAGAGCTTCTTCGGAGTCTTGGCAGTTGGAGAGGAAGAGCTGGAAGGTTTGTGTTCCTTCCATTCTTGTTATTTGGGCGAAAGCTGCTGCATTTACTAGGGCAACCTTTGGCGCCACGAGCTGGGGCTTCAGAGGGGATGGAGTTTCGGATGAGCGCGGAGTCGTAGCTGCTGGCTCGGATGGTACCTGGAGATTAGCTGTGGTCGGAGAGCCGAACGATATACTGCCCAATACCCAATCAATCAACAGATTGTAGCGGGTGAGCCAGTTGTGTCTGAGGACTGCCGAGCAACTAGAATCCAACAGAGTTATGTAGAACATAATGGTGTGTTGCTCCCCTGTTGGGAAGCATACACGGAGGTCGATGGCTTTTCGAATTACAGAGTTGGAGGAGCCATAGACGAGTTGTAGCGGAATCGGAGTGATGTCGTAGGTTTGGAGTTGGTGCCTTGTAGCGTAGTCAGAGTCCAGGAAGCAATGAGTTGATCCTGAGTCTATTAGAGTGTCAATATAGGTGGTTTCAAGATGGAGACGGATGGTTAAGGAGTTCGGACTGGAAAGAGCGGATACGTTGAGTCTCATCTCCATTGGTGCATTATTGGGTTCAGCGCAGCCCCTAACTGATGCTGGAGTCAAAGGGCTGCTTAGAGATTTTTTGACTCCGAGGTATCCTCTACTTCGGAGATCATTGCCTCGGTCGTGCTTTCTTTGATAGTGGTTGCACGTCCTTTGGCGGCGGCGGAGGTTGACTTTGGACATTCGTTTGCTACATGACCTGTTCTTCTACAGAACAGGCAGAGGTTGTGGTCGAAACGGTGTTGTTGTTCTTGAGGCATGAGCTTGCCATCTTTGCCGAGTTTTGTGGTCATGTCCGAGGTTGTCTTATTTGGGGTTTTGCTGGGGTTTGGAGGTCTGATGCTCGTACTTGCGATCGGAGCTCTTGGTGCCTTGTTTCTGTCATTCGGATGCTCAGGGGCTTTGGATGTGGAGGCTTCCCGAGACATTTCGGAGCGCCTTTCCCAGTAACGGGAGTCAATCGACTGGGACAGTCATCGTAGTTGCAGTAGGGAGTTGGGTTTTCCTACGCGGGCGATTTCGTCTTTGATCCTGTTGGGTAGGCCGTTGTAGTATTGTCGACGGAGTGCGGAGTCTCCCCACTGAATGTGAACGGCAAGCCTGTTGAATTCCACCATGTACTTTGTGATATGTTGGTTGTCGCACATTCAGAGGGCTTCGAGGTCAGCTTCGGCCTCTCCTTCTGGATCATGGTGGCCGAAGTTGGCTTTGAGTTCAGAGACAAATTCCTGATAATCGTAGAGCCAGTAAGGGTCTTCTTCGGAGGAGAGACCGGGTTTGAAGTAGTCCAAGGCAGTGCCAGTTAGATATGATAGTATATAGGTTACTTTGGCACTGTTGGAGTCAAAGGCGTCAGGGCGGTCTCGAAAGTTTAAGGTGCACTACACCAGGAACGGTTGTAGTTTCTTAGCATCGGAGCCATTGAAGGGGTCGGCGTCTCAAATCTTGGTCCGAGCTGATGATTTCTTTGAGCCGGACAGATGTTTGGCTAACATGGTGATGGCTTCTGCCAAGTTGGCTTCAGCATTAGTGTCGTCCGAGGGTGGCATTCGGGGTTCTAGGAGGGGGTTTGATGAGTGTTTGGATGGTGGGTCTGGGGCTGGTGGAGGGTTTGGTGGTGTATGGACGTTGGGTTCTGCGGCAGGTAAGTTTGGGGTCAGGGATGCGTGGCATACCGAGGCTTCCGTAAGTGTTTGAATGGCTCTGATTTGTTCGCTGCGTCTCATAGATGATCAGGAGTGTGAGTTCGAATATACTATTAAGGTCCGAGTTCACATCAGGTCCAAGCTGATGTAAGTCGGTCTGAGTCAGGTGTTTGGAGTCGTAAGGACTTGGCTTCAACTTGTATGTTGTGCCCTCCTTGATCGTCAGTCCTTTATTTCGGAGGTTCGGAGAAGATAAGTTTTGGAGTTCAGAGAGTGAGTGGGAATACTAAGTCGATATTCGAACTAAGGTATAGTACAGAAGTCTGGAGGTATTTATACATGCAATCCTTGTTGTAACTTAATTAGGAATAGTCAAGAGAACAATAAGATGAACGAAAATGGAGTACAAGAGAAATATACATTAGGTGTTACAATAAGACTATTGTTCGACGGAAAGGGAAGATGTCCGAGGTCCAAGGTCAACGATGCTGGTCGGACTCGGAGGTGGCAATGTAGGCTTGGACTTGGTTCGGAGTAGGATTCTTTTGTAGCGCCCTATATCGGATGTCTGGGATGTTGGAGTTATATCACGAATATAACATATGCACATGTGCCGACATGAACATGACGCCCCATATGCACACGCGACACCACAAATGCGACGTATGCGCATGCACTACCACAAACACACATGTGCCACCACGAATGCGACATACGCACACATGCCGCCACGTACGCGACAAACGCGACGTATGTGCATGCACCATGACAAACGTGACGTATGCACATGCACCGCGACAAACGTGATATATGCGCACGCGCTGCGACGAACGTGATGTATGCGCACGTGCCACGATGTATGTGACATATGCGCATGCGCTGTGACGAATGCAACGTATGCGCATGCGCTGCCATGAATGCAACATACGCGCATGTGCCACATGCGTGTGGGTACGGCATGCACCCGAGACCCATCGACCCGTGGGAAAAAACCCATGGGTTGATGGGTTGGGGTTTCCCATGGGTCGGGTGCGGGTCACCTACATTTGACCTGTGGGTGACCCATGCCATTCCCTAAGGATGAGGTAGCAGAGGCAGTACAGAAGTTGTAGGAAGCAGGAGGAAGATTGCTAGTCTCTGCTGAGTAGACCAAGACTGATGGTGCTGGCCTTCTGGGGAAAAGCATATGTCCCAGACACGAAGGACCTCTGACAATGGATAGCAGCCTAGCACCATGACTCCAAGGTAGCTGGCCACCCCAGCTGCTGGAAGACCCTGGAGCTTGTCTCCTGAAACTACTGGTGGCCCCACATATCTCAGTATGTTGGTGAATAAACCAAGACATGTAACTTGTGCCTATGAACAAAGGCCCAGAGGCAGCATCCAACTGGCAAGCTCCACCTGCTCCCAATCCCAGAGGCAGGATGGGATATGATCAGTGTGGATTTCATAATAGAACTGCCCGACACACACAGGTTCAATGCCATGATGAATGTAGTAGACTTGGTATCCAAGTGAGCACACTTCATACTGACCCACACAACTGTTACAGCAGCTGAGACAGCACAACTCTTCTTACACTACATATGGAAGCTACATGGCCTGCCAAGAGTGGTGGTATGGTGAAATTTGTTCACAAGTTTACCTGGGAGCTCTATCACTTGTCAGGCATATGCCTGGTGGCCTCTACAGCCTATCACCCACAAACAGATGGACAAACTAAATGGGTGAACCAAGAGCTGGAACAGTACCTTTGGCCTTTTGTCAACAAGAGGCAGTATGACTAGGACAATCTCCTGCCTCTAGCTGAGTTCCAGTACAACAATAATGTTCCTACCTCAACCCAAGAATCCCCATTCCTACTCAACACGGGACAACACCCCTGGATAGGTTTTGAGCTGCACCAACTCCTCAAACCCATCAACAAATTCAAGGAGCAGATGGAGGGATCTCTCTCTAAGGCAAAAGCAGCTCTGGTAAAGGCAAAGGAGGACATGGCAACTTACTATAACTGTTGGCATCAACCGACACTGAGGTTTGTAGGTATATCTTGATGCTAGTGACATCCAGACCAGCCAACCCTCTAGAAAACTGGTGCATAGGCAGCTTGGCCCCTACCTTGTCGAGGAACAGGTTGGGTCCCATATGTACCAGCTTTGACTCCCAAAAAGTTTAAGTCATATCCACCCCATTTTCCCAGTTATAAAACTCATTCCAGCACTAGCCAACCCCATCCCTGGCAGGTGCCAGCCTCCTCACCACAACCAATATTACTCAATGACAAGGAACACTTCAAGGTCAAGCAAGTACTCAACAGCCAAATGAGGGAGAACTGGTTGCAATTTCTCATGAAATGGAAAGGTTATGGGTATGAGGAGAACTCCTGGGAAAATGAAAGCAACATTTGAGCTCCTGACCTCATCACCAATTTCTATCACCTACACCCAGGTACTCCTTGCCAAATTCATTTAATGAATGCATCCACCTTTAAGTCCCATATGCTGGCCCTACCTATTGGAATCAATGCATCTGGGATGCCACATTTTAGAGGGGGGGTGATGTCAGGAGAACCCCCAAGAACAGACACTGACCAATGCTGCACCAACTGATGCTCATACCTACTGACCGAGATTCATTCAGCACACTCCCTATGCCGAACAAGATACATGCTGAGCCAGCACTATGGCTGGCAGCTTCTGTCACCAGGCATCAACTGCAGCTATCAGCCACACCTTTGGCAGTCACTGGCCATACCAGCACACCAGTTATTCTCCCAACCGGTATGGAGAACAATGCCTGATATGAGTGGGGCACCATAGGAATGGTACTTGTATATACATAGTTAGTAGGCAAAGGGTTCCCCAGAGTTTTCTCTTTAGATCCCCCTTCACCAGGTATGCTAGTCACTGTGTACATAGGTTCTATGCTAATCTTGGATCCCCCTTTGCCAGTTGTCAGGCTTTGGGATTGCCAAGAGGTCAGACGGGGAATGGCCAAGTCCTGCAGGCCAGGAGTAGTGGCTTTGGCTTCAACATACTCGTGCATTGTGCCCTACTTGCCATGCATTCCACCAATTTGGGACAGAGGGAATACTCGGGGAGTGCCAAAGGTGCCAGCCCAAGTAGAGGACTTTACAGGGGAAGGAGAAGGTAAGGGGCCTAAGCCTAGTCAATACCCAGAATGAGGAAATATGTACATGCATGCCCTACTTATATAGGTTTAAGAAGCGACATGTGGAATAAGAAATGTGGAACAATAAGGTATGCAGAGCATGTGGGAGCATTTTTCCACAATGAGTAAAATTAGAATGAAAGAATGCAAATGGGGGTAGAACAATTAAATATAGAACAATAGGAAATGTGGCCAAGGATAGGACAATAGGGAGTGCCCGACTATAAAATAATGGTTGTGGCCGAGGATAAAACAAGGACAGGAAGTCCCAAGGGGAGGCAGATCGAGGAGTGAGGAGTAGGCATGGTGGGATTAATGGATGGTGAATGGCATAGAGTAGATGAGGGATAAGGGCAAAGAATGTGGGTGGTGCATGTACCGAGCTAAGACCGGCATACCAAGTGACTTGCATGTGGCATGGACACTTGTACATGGACGTAGGATGACTGCTTGGTTGGCACTGCCAAATTACCGGGATCTCAGTACATGTACTTGACACCAGTTCACTGCCCGAGGGTAAAATGCCTGCTTAGGTTTCCCTTACAGAAACAAAGAGATGTTCTTTTATGACTGTGCAAGATCTATATGCAGCATATAATAGGTATAGAAAAATATATGGGGTGACATGGTTTGTCGCACTGAATTGTTGCTATTTCCAATATTAATAACACTCATGTCAAGTCCACAGACCGGCAGAGTTGCCCTTATAGTAGAACAGGGTTACCCAAATAGAGGACTTAGGGCCTAGGGCCTGAAACTATGAACATATGTGATATTCTCACTCAAGAATTCTACACCCTGACACCTCCTTCCTTGCAGGAGCTGTTTGAGTTTCAATGTCAAGCTAGTATCTGTTGAGATAAACAACAGAGGGATTAAGGGAACAAGGAGGAGATATGAGGATATTGTCAAGTTGTCAAGTACCGTACCAAGACACATCTATTCGGCAATGCCGACCGAGCAACCACCCCATATCCGCGACCAAGTACCCGCGTTGCATGCATGACACTTGGTACGCCGATTTCGGCTCGGCACATCCACCATCCACACTCCCTGTCCCCACCCCTTGACCCTTCTCACCTCGGGACTTCCTGTCCTTGTACTATCCTCGGTTACCAGCCTTGTCTCTTAGTCTGGCACCTCCTATTGTCCTATCTTTGGACACATTCTATTATCCTGTCTTTTATTGTCTTATCCCCGCTTTGCATTCCTTGTTCTAATTTTGTTCGCTGTGGACAATAACCACATGCTCTGCATACCTTGTTGTCTCACATTCCTTATTCCACATGTCGCTTCTTAACCTATATAAGTAGGACATGCATGTACATATTTCCTCATTCTGGGTATCGACTAGGCTTAGGCCTGTCAGGCTCCGGAAATGCCGAGGAGTGGCCAAGTCTTCCAGGCTGGGAATAGTGGCATGGCTTCAACGTGCTCATGCGTTGTGCCCTACTTCCCATGCATGCCACCAATTTAGGACAGAGGGATACCCAGGACAGTGCCGAGAGTGTCAGCCCAGGTAAAGGACTTGGGACAGGGGAAGGGAGGACAAGAAGGTGTAAACCTAGTTGATTTCCAGAACAAAGAACCATCTACATACATTGGCTACTTATATAGGCTAATAAGTGAGATGTGGAACAGAGTGGCACAAGGAATAGAGAACAATAAGGTATGAAGAATCATGTTGAGGTATTGTCCACAATGATCAAGAATAGAACAAGGAATGTGGATGATAATAGAACAATAAAGTATGGCCGAGGACAAAAGAGTGAGTGAGAATAGAACAATGGGAGTGGCTGAAACATAAAACAATAGGGCCACTGCTGAGTGGCAACGAATGGTGAGTGTCCTGAGGGTAAACAGGCAAGGGGAAGGACAGGGAATAATGAAGAATAGGAGGGTGGGATAGGGATAATGAACCAAATGATGAACTGAATGTACCGAGCCGAGGCCACACACTGGTGAGGGATGATATGGTTAAGGGTCGGTTGGTCGGTACTGCCGAGTAAATCAGAGCATGGTATCGTGGGCTTTACAAGGCCCTTCTACCTTCTTCTCTTCTGTTAAGTCCTCAACTCGAGCCGGCAGCATCAGTATCCTCTCGAGTATCTGTCTGTGGCAAATACAGTGGCACGCACGGCAAGTAGGGCGCAACGCATAAGCACGTTGAAGCCAACGCCACTACTCTTGGCCTGCAGGACTTGGCCATAGTCCACCCGACCTTTTTGCCAACACCCCTTGGCAGTACCGAAGACCGTCAGTATCCGACGCTTGACACAAGTACATGTACCGAGACCCATTAGTTTGGCAGTGCCAACCGAGTAACCATTCTATGTCCACGTCCAAGTATCCACGCCGCATGCATATCACTTGATACATTGGTCTTGTCTCGGCACATCCACCACCCACACGCCCACTCCTCACCCCTCGGTCCGTCTCACCTTGGGACTTCCTGTCCTTGTCTTATCCTCGGTCACAGCCCTTGTTTTATAGTCGGGCACTTCCTATTGTCCTATCCTTGGCCACATTCTATTATTCTGTCCTTTATTGTTCTATCTCCGTTTTACATTCCTTCATTCTAATTTTACTCATTGTGGACAATAACCACATGCTCTGCATACCTTATTGTTCCACATTCCTTATTCCACATGTCGCTTCTTAACCTATATAAGTAGGACATGCATGTACATATTTCCTCATTCTGGATATCGACTAGGCTTAGGCCCCTCTACCTTCTTCCCCTCTGTTAAGTCCTCGACTCGGGCCGGCATCATCAGCATCCTCCCAAGCACCTGTCTGTTGCAAATCGGTGGCATGCATGGCAAGTAGGGCGCAACGCACGAGTACATTGAAGCCAACGCCACTACTCTTGGCCTGCAGGACTTGGCCATTGTCTGCCCAACCCCTCGGCAGTACCGAAGTCCATCAGTACCCAAAGCTTGACAGATATATAGGATTGGGAACATGGGAGATAGATATATACAGTTCAGGGAAGTCAGGAACATAGAATTTGACACAAGACTGCATCAGAATAAACAAAAGTACATAGGGGGAACAAAACATTAAATACCATTATAGACATAGAGATCGTAGTCTAAAAATGATGGCCTATATGCTAGGAACCTATAGAGACAGGGAGGACACAAGGGCTGGGAGAATGCTCATTATGTAATCAAGGTTTGTGTCAAGTCCACGTACCGAGACCCATCCGCCGGCAGTGCCGACCGAGCAATCATCCCATATC
>QLPI01000562.1:0-23684 GCA_003314275.1 Chroogomphus rutilus
GATTCAGAACCTGAAAGCAAATGACATCACAGTAACACCATCGACATCTCACGTCGTTCTGCATGTCAACATATAATGCATAATCTACTACCACCAGGTTCTTAACCTCCACTACTCCTAGCCGCCTTCCATCGTATCGAACCCAATTCTAAAATTTCTCCACTCTGAGGAATCAAGCTGCTAGTACAGTCATCTTCAACTAACAAGACCTACCTCGCAAAGTTTGGCTCGCCATCTGGTTCAGATGTTGAGCATTTCCATGGCAAGGCGAGTCTCTCTGTTTTATATATACTGCCTCACATGGATCTGTCCTCGTATCTGCAAGTCTTTCTTAGACTCTGGGTCAAATTGCACCAATGGCGCCCGTCTATTAATGATGCAATACTAAAATACTGCTAATTAGCTGTATTACGTCTTTCTTTGGCCCATAACATTGAAGGTTTGAATCCTGCTATTGCATAATGAATTGCTGATTGGATTGGACTCCAGTTACTATCATGAAACTCTCTCCTGTAACAGACAACATATCAGAATGATGCAGACACTACTGTGAAACAGTCTCAGGACTGTTACCTGGATTACAAGTCTTCAGCTCAATGCCATCTTATTGCAAATCACTTCTTAGGAATAGTTCACAAGACGGTCATTGTGATTGATTTTGAGATGCCTTCAGGCACAAAGGTCCATATTATCACCACTTAGCTGTTGCACGCATTAAGAAATTACTAGGGCCCTCCAGCATATTGAAAGAAGGGCTAGAGTCATCAAGAGCGGTAACACCGCCAACGAGCCGTCGATATCAATTCCGGTCCAACTCAAGTATTGCTCAATCTGCTATGCACTTACAAGGTTTTGTTCGTTGCTGGGGACCCAGCAAATGATCTGCCGCGTGGATCACAGATCCCTGGACATGACAGAATAACACAAGTGGCTCAGAAATTGTGGTAATTTATCATGCACAAGAGTGTTTCTGCAATAGAATGGCCTGCCACCTTGATCATATCCAACGGATCTCAAGCGTCGACTTGTGTGTTTCTTGAACAGACCTGTGCGACATGAATCTTCCTTGAAATTGCCTTCCTGATGTGTCGATGTACACTGTGGTTGGTTTCTCGGTTGACTCAACCAAAAGGCAGAAGAGCATACCAATGAAAGCTCTAATCCCTTATTGATATCACTTCATTTTTTATTGGAAGCTACTGCTGCAAAGGGTCGCAATCATCGAGTGACTCGAGCTGACTATCTGGCTCCTGTCTTAAAGTGAACAGGGATACACCGGAAGTCCTGGTTTCCAGCATCACGCATATGAGATTAGAGTAGACAGGATTGGGCTCGGGTATATATGTGACGTGGCGACCATCACCTAGGTCAAATGAATAGGCGTTGATCCGAAACGTTCACATGGTTTTCATATATCACTTGGCGATCAAGGCCACGGTACTGATAGGGTAAGATTCCCGATATCAAAATGAGCTAGGCCGGTCGGATTGTATATTAGTTGATCCGATATGCCACATGGTTCTTACCTAGTTATAAATAGAAACTGCACACATGCCCACCGGATCCGGGCCGACCCGGGAATCTTTAATTGCTCGTGCGACCTTGATCGCCTAGTTATTTATAGAAGCCGCACACACATTTCAGGGTCCCTGCATTGATTAGTCAGATTACCTGTCCAGATAGAGTTCCGCCGGATCGGGTCGGAAGGCGTGCGGCTCACTCAATGGCATTTGGCGATCAGGGTCGTGCCAAGATCACCGATGTCAACATAAAGTACCCGGATCGGGTCACAATGGGATTTGATCGGCACCGCCACACGTGAATTGGCGATCAAAGAGCGTGCGGCTAACTAAATTGCATGTGGCAATCAGGGTCGTGCCAAGATCACCGATGTCAACATAAAGTACCCGGATCGGATCAGCATAGGATTTGATCTGCACCGCCACACGTGAAGCATTACTTGGCGATCAAGGTTGCGCCATTAATTGAGATTGCCGGTATCACCACCGGATCGGGTCGGTAGGTGGGCAGCTGCTAAATGGAATGTGGCCATCAGGATTGACTGGTTCAAGTCACGATACTCAAGGTACCGGCGGCTACTAAATAGTAGTTGGTGATCAGGATGGCGTGACCGATGGGGCATGATTCCCAATATCAACTTCGGTTCCCCTGAATCGGGTTGGCATGTGTAAGAATACTGATACCATATTGGGTCAGGTGAGTAGTAGGAAATAACTGACATGCTATTCCTTGACCTATGGCGTGCGTTGTGTATCGTTTATTGATCGCGCCAATTTGGGCTCTACCAACACCCATCTGCAAAGACGATCAGGTGATGAAACTTGACAGCTAGTTGTTCCGTTGGAAAACAGCCTGAATATTCGACCTGTGTATTTACACTCAGTCCCTACAATACTCCAGGAATTCTGCCAAAGTCGATATCTTCGTCATCAGACCTGACCACCCTGGGAGCGTTATAAAGGTGACTGTGTCACACGAAGCACCATCGAGATCTGTAGCATAGTTACCATTGTTGGATTAATAACCCGCGTCGCTTTGACATGTGAGCCAATCCTTGTTTCCATTGGCATTTACCGTTTTTTTTTTTTTCTGTGGAAATTAAAAATAAAATATTTCTAATGATACTTTAATTTGTTTCATGTCTATAGGGTATACATTGCTTACTTGGATCTGGTCTCCCCTCAGTCCTTTGACCTACACACTCAAACGCTGAGGTGAGATATCACTTTTATTTACACCGTTGTTGATTCACTAACCTACACATGATAGATCTTCGTATAAGGGAATTCAGTTCTATTCAGGCTGATCAGGTCAACTGACTTGCTCTACCGGTGACACAACCTGCTCCGTACGATCGAGGATGAGCGGTACACAAGATAGCGTCCCGGTGATTGCTCTGTGGACCGTCTGGGTGCCAAGACGCACGAGGTTCATTGCTATCTCAGAAGCTCGATCAGCAATCTCTGATGTGATAGCATGATCACAATATCGGGCCGATTTAACGTGCGAAGGTATACTAGTGTGATTGCCGCCTTCAGACATCGTTATTCAATCAAAACTGGTAACTGTGATCACGATATCAACGTTTCTTGATTGCCGCCATTTGACGTCTATCAGATATCACACAATCTGACGCTGGGTTGAATTGCCCCTGATGGCGTGTTCGCATTCTCGGACCGGTGTAACAACGTGCCCCAGGGATTGATTGCGGCTTCTGGCGCTGAGTAGATCTTACCTGATCCGGGTCAAGGCACCCATTCAATAACGAAAATCACAGACTCTTCGTGGGAGGCAGCAATCAATCCCTGGAGCGTGTTCCACCGGCCCGGGAGTGTTTACACGTTATTGGAAGGCAATTTGAAGATCACAGCGTCAGATTGCGTGATACGGCAGATGGCGGCAATCATTCCAGTATGCCAAAATGACCCGATATGGTCATCACGTGATTGCCATGTGCTTCACATGTGGCGGGTCGGATCAAATTCTATTCCTAAAGCACCTTGTGTTGCAACTAGGAACAAGTCTCAACTTCGAATCAAGAAGATGTATTTCGATTAGTTACCTAGGAACAACTAAGAAATGAAGTTAGAGTAGCTACTAAGATAGTGGAACAAATAGTACTCACGTCTCAACTTCGAATCAAGAAGATGAGATGTGTCACGCGCTAAACAACCCAGATATCTACTGGCTGAGTTTCTAATTAAGCCGTGAAGCTGTAGGCATGGAAAATGAGAAGAATAATAAACTGCGACTGTTCGCATATCCCAACACTCCCCCTCGAGCAACGTGGTGCCATTACATTCCAGTCCCTAGTCCTAGCGCATTAACGAACTCGTTGAATTTCGGTTTTGGCAAGGCCTTTGTCAATACATCTGACACGTTCTCATTGGTCGGGACATAATGGACAGCGATGTGGCCGTTCGCTACACATTCGCGGATGAAATGGTAACGCAGGTCAATATGTTTCGTCTATTGAATCTAGACAAAGGTCTCAGTCGAGTAAGTGATAACGTGACTAATATTAATACCTAGACAAAGGTCTATGTAGGAAATGGTACATGAGCTTATGTCTAGAGAAGAACATAATGAGTGTCTCACCTCAGTCGAGTAAGTGATAACACGACTGAGGAGATCACTAGCTAGCTACTGGTGTTTATATACTGTAGCTAGACAATAGTCATGAACAATAGTAAATAGTACAATGGCGGTGAATGAACAATGGTGAATGAACAATGACATGAATGAACAATGGCATAACATGAGTAAGGACTTATCTCATATTCCAACATCGTCCGTGCATGAAACTTATTGTCCTTCGATAGCGCAATGGCACTTTGATTGTCACAGTTGATAGTGACTGCCCCATAGCTTGAACCTTGGACTTCGGTAAGGAACGCTCGTAGCCAAAGTGCCTCCTTGGCCGCATGGGTAAGTGCAATGTATTCCGCTTCTGTGCTTGACAGTGCAATGATGTACTGTTTCTTTGAGCTCCAGGACACTGCTCCCTCACCAAAGTGGAAGCTATATCCCGATATGGAGTGACGGTGAGTCTGGCTAGCCCAGTCTGCATCGCAGAACGCGCGTATTCGGTTCGTGTCACGTCCACCAAAGGTGAGCCAGGTGTCTTTGGTACTACTGAGATAGCAAATGACACGTTTAAGTGCCTCCCAGTGCACTTTTGCAGGGTTTTGGATGAATTGCGCAAGAATCCCAACAGCGAACGAAATATCTGGCCTACTGATCATCGCTGGCCACAGTACACTGCCGATAGCCTCAGCATAGGGATATATCACTTGGCGATCAAGGCCACGCTACCGATAGAGTAAGATTACCGATATCAAATTAGCTAGACCGGTCGGCATGTATATCAGTTGATCCCATATGCTACATGGTTCTCGCCTAATTATAAATAGAAACTCCCAACCTAATCCGGGCCGACCCGATTTAATATCGGGAATCTTTAATTGTTCGTGCGACTTTGATCATCTAGGTATTTAATAGAACCCTCAAACACATTCCGTCTCGGTCCGCTCAAACTTGATTTGATATCGATAATCTTGCTCAATAGGTGTGGCGACCCTGATGGCCAGGCGATGTATATATCCTTCACGTGTGGTGGTTCGGTTCAACTCTTCCTAACACAATCTGGTTCACTTCATTTGATATCTTGGCACAACCCTGGTTGCCAAAATAATATTGGATCATTTCCCTAAGTGCTATCCGGTCTAATATAATCTGCTGCCCGAGATCCTAGAAACCAGGACCAGTCATAAACAGTGACTACCATGTGACATTTCGGATCTGCACCTTTTCATTTGCCCGGTGATGGTCGTCACGTCACATATATACCCGAGCCCAATCCTATTTAATCTAATCTGATATTCATCGTGCCGGAAAACAGGACTTCCCATGTATCCCTGTTCCCTCCAAGGCAGGAGCTGCATAGTCAGACCCAGTCACTAGATGATTGCGACCCACTTCATAATTAGCTTCCGTTGAAAATGAAGTGATATCATAAGGTATTAGAACTTTGATTGTTATGTTCTTCTGGCTTTCGGTTAAATCAAATGAGAAACCAAGTACTTGGACACATCAGGAAGGCAATTTCATGGAAGACTCATGTCGCACAGGTCTGTTAGTGAAACACACAAATCGACGCTTGAGATCCGTTGAATATTATCAAGGTAGCAGGCCGTTGCATTGCAGAAACAACCTTGTGCATGATACATAAAAACACCGATATACCAGGGACACCATGGCTTGAATAAAGTAATGGCGGTTGCGTAGAAAAGAAGAACTGTTACAAGTGATGGTTCCAGCAACTTTTAAGTTGTGAGAAGTCAGTCCCTCCAACACCTGTGAGAAAATGGGGGAGGCTGGATCAACGAGTTCAATGTCATATTTTATACTGTGTAGGTTGGCGACCATGACCTGTGCACAAGAGGGTCACGGTGAAATGGCATATGACCTGATCGAAGTTGAGCAAGTGCTCTGAGACTTGATCTATTATACCCCCACCGATGCAAATAAAAGTATTTTTTTAGGTCATTCCTATCGAAAACAATTTCTATGTATAAGTGAATAGCTGGCCCGAAAATCACTGATTTAATTGTGCACAGAACAAGACAGTTTGGTCAGGCAAGAGGCTTCCTTTGTCGAGATTTGGGTTCCACATTGTAGCTACCACTGCATAAAGTTGCTTCTACTACGCTGGGCCTTGCACAGCATATTGATTAGATCCTCATGCGTGATTTAATGAGTATATATCTCTTTAGCACAAGTGATCTTGGGGAAACCGGTCAATATACTAGATTACCTGCGGTCCAACCAATTATTGCTTAATCTGCTATGCACTTACAAGGTTTTGTTCGATGCTGGGAACCCAGGCAAGTAATCTGCCACGTGGATCACAGAGCCCTGCACATGACGGAGTAAGCAAAGTGGCTCGGAAATTGTGGTAATTTATCATGCACAAGGGTGTTTCTGCAGTAGAATGGCCTACCACCTTGTTAATATCCAACGGAACTCAAGGGTCGATTGTGTATTTCACTAACAGACCTGTGCGACATGAGTCTTCCTTGAAATTGCCTTCCTGATGTGTCGATGTACACTGTGGTTGGTTTCTTGGTTGACTTAACCAAAATCCAGAAGAACATAACAATCAAAGTTCTGATCCCTTATTGATATCACATTTCAATGGAAGCTAATGCTGCAGAGGGTCGCATGTAGCGGTTAAGCGCAGTAGCTAAATACAGACAGACTCAGTGAACGGACGGTTCACTAAGATATACTATTACTATACCTAAATACAGACAGACTATAATATAATTAGGGTCGTTGTATTTAGGCGTGCAAATGGAATACGCACCTCAGTGAACGGACGGTTCACTGAGGAGCTACTTTCTAGTCATCAATACTTATATACGGTCCCGGTCGTATATGACCCGGTCCTGGTCGAACATGACCAGGGCCTCCATTCAGTACAGCGTTTGGTGCTTACATGTCTCCGTTCCAACACCCCCCCTTAAGCAGAACGCATCCCGACCATCGTGTTCAGGTGTAGCACTTTGTGTCGGGGGAGGGCCTTCGTAAACATATCCGCCACCATATCGTCCGTCGGTACATAGTCGACGTGAATCAGTCTTTCGTGTACAGCTTGACGTATAAAATGGTAGCGGATATCGATATGTTTCGTCCGGGGGTGGTACTCGTCGTTCTTGGTAATGGAGATGACAGAGACGTTGTCAAGGTGGATGGTGACAGGATTTCTGAGTGGTCAAGCAATTTCCGCAATGAACATCCTAATCCAGAGCGCTTCCTTTGCAGCATGAGTTGCAGCGATATACTCAGCTTCAGTAGTTGATAGCGCAATAATGGGTTGCTTTTTCGAGCTCCAGGAAACGGCTCCTCCATCGATTGTGAACACGTATCCAGACACCGAGTGTCTGTGTTCCTGTGATGCCCAGTCTGCGTCTGAGAATGCTTCGAGTCCGTTCCGTGTACCTCCAATGACAAGGCAGGTATTTTTCGTTCCCTTGAGGTAGCGAAAGACTCTTTTAACGGCCTCCCAGTGCACTCTCCCTGGGTTTTGCATGAATTGTGCCAGGAAAGAGACGGCGAAAGCGATGTCCGGGCGCGTGCCTAGCGCTGCGTACATGAGGGATCCGATAGCCTCTCTGTAGTGCACGTTTCGCATCTCGTCAAACTGGCGAGGGGTGGAAGGGGACTGGGACAGTGATAGTTTGTGGTGGGGGTCAAGTGGTGTGCTGAGTGGATTAGCGTCCTGTAAATTAAACCTTTCGAGTATTTTCTCGATGTACGTGCGTTGCAAAAATGAGATTGTACGCATCTCACGGTTCTGCTTCACCTCTATTCCCAATAGCCAGCTCAAATCCCCGAGGTCCTTAATTTTGAGAACGGTGCGCAATTCGTTCTTGAATGCACAGATCATGAGCTTGGAGTTGCCGGCCATGGTGAGGTCATCGGCATCTACAGCAATGATGAGAGTGTCCTGGCTGGCATATCTGTGGAATACAGCGTGTTCGACTTTGCAACGTGTGAATCCAAACCTGTACATAATGCCACAGAGCATATTGTACCATTCCCTTCCCGACTGTTTAAGGCCATAGATCGCGCAGTTGAGGCGGCAAACGTGACCTTCTTGTCCAGGGGCTTCATAGCCTTTTGCCTGGCGCATGTAGACCGTCTCGGTAATCGGGGCATTGAGGTATGCACCATTGATGTCGGTCTGTTCAAGTTCCCAGTCGTTCCTGACTGCTATTGCGGCAATTATATGGATGGCAGAAAGCTTGGCAGTGGGGGAAAACGTCTCATTGTAGTCTATCCCTTCCGTTTGGGAAAAGCCTTGCGCAACGAGCCTGGTCTTGTGGGCTACAACGTTACCGTTCACATCATGTTTGTAGCGGAAGACGAGCCTGCTGCCAATGATGTTGGCACCGTCCGGGGGTTCTACGAGGTCCCATGTACGTAGCGTCGCGTGCTGGTCCAGCTCCCGTTTGATGGATGCATCCCACGCCGGCCAGTCTTTGCGCGAACGCGCGTCGTCCAGGCTAACTGGGTCGACTCCCACGCTCTGGGTAGCCACCGCCATCGTGTGTTCCAGCGAGCGGTGCATCGCTCGTTCATCCACCGTGCTGATCTCTTCTACCTCCTCCAGGGCCGCTAAGACGATGTTCCCGGTGGGGGTGGGCAGCCCCTTTGGATATATGGGGGTGTTTGCACGGCCGGTGCTGCTGCCAGTGCCGTCGGCGATCCCGCGCACGTACGCGGATGGCTTCCGCGTACGGTGACCCCTGCCGAGTGGATCCGCGTCCTCGAAGTCGTCGAGCGGGTCGATACGCGCGTGACCTGGTGGGTCTGGTGGTAGTGGGGGTGGTCCTTGGCTATGATGGGTGCCGATGCCGCCGCCAATGCCAACGCCTTTGCTGCCATTGCCATGGCCATGAGGAGTGCCGCCGATGGCTCTACTGCCGTGGGTGATCGACCCCCCCTCAGTTAGTGCGTCGGCGGGCGTGACCAGGACCAGCGCGTCAAATGTCACGTTGCATTCGACGGTGACGCGACGCTTTCCGGGCCAGTAAACCCTATGGCCCTTGCTCTCGTCGCTGTACCCCATCCATCTCCCCTCGTCTGCCTTGGAATCGAGTTTGCCGGCATGCTCCTTTAGTACAAAAACCTTTGTGCCCCACTCAGGTAGGTCAGTTAGGTCAGGCTTCACGCCATGCACAAGCTCATATGGCGTTTTGCCGTCGAGCGCACGTGTGGAGGTTCGATTTTTGAGCCATACCGCATGTTGGACTGACTCGGTCCACAGGAACTTCGGTAGGCCAGCTGTCAGAAGCATAGCCCGAGCGTGTTCCAGTAGCGTTCTATTCAGGCGCTCCGAGACACCATTTTCCTGTGGCATGTCATGTACAGTAAGACTCCTTACGGTTCCTTTCGATTTAAGGTACGCTGTGAACTCCTGAGAGAGATATTCACCCCCACAGTCGGTTTGCAGGCGCTTCAACTTCGCGCCATGCTGGGTTTCGACCCATGCTTCATACTGCTTATAGCAGTTAAAAGCCTCCCCTTTCCTTGCCATCGGAATCAGGTAAGTCCACCTGTTGTGGTCATCGGTGAAGCTAACGAAGTACTCCTTTCCGTCGTAGCTCTGGGGGTTCGCGGGCCCCCACATGTCCAAATGGACTTTTTTGCTGATTTTCACGGCCCACGGTCCCTCTCGCATTTGTGGGACCGGCTTCCTGGTCGGTTTTGCTTGCGCGCAGGCTGTGCAAAAACTTGGCTCACTTGACATATCAAGGTCGATGCCGGTTATGGTACCATCCCGGATGAGCTTCCGGGCGGTCTGTGGGGATATGTGGCCCATGCACCGATGCAACTCGTCCGCGGTGAGTTGTTTTCGCACTATGTTTGCCGGTGCTGCCACAGACTTATGCTCTACCTTGTAGAGCCCATTTGAGAGTGGGACTTGCCCCAGCAAGGCCCCTTTCGTATCTCGAATCAAACATTTTCGGTCCTTTAACAGGACCGAGTAACCGGCTGTGTCACATCACGTCAACAATATGAGTGTGAACGCTAGATCCAGGCAGTACAACACATCTTTCAATGTGACGTGCGTTGTAGTTTCCCATTCGGGATTCCGATCTTCATGCTGCCTATCCCAACAGCTTTAAACACGGTTTTATCGGCGGCATTGATTGCACGCGGCGCGATTTCCTTGAAGGTAATGAACCGGTGCCTGTCTGGTGACATGTGCCCTGATGCACCCGAGTCATAGACGTCAACTTCCCGTCCCGTCAGTGCACTCGTTCCCAGCGCGAGTGTGGGCCCAGCGAATGTTGTCGTGAAGGCAAAATCTTCGCCTTCCGTTACCACGTTCGCTGAACTGCCTGCCTTTGTGTCTTCATCCCTTTTATCTTTCTTTTTGGCTTTAGAGCGGCAGTCCACTCTCTTATGCCCCTTTTTCCTACAATTCCAACATTCCATGTCGGTTTTCGTGGTATTGGAGGTGCCCTTGCATCCCTGTGACTTCCCGCGCCCTTTCACTGCAGTGAGAGCATTCTCACTCGCCTTCAGTTGGCGCTCCTCAATGGCAAGTCATTCAAACTCGTCGATTAATGTACTGACCACCTGATCCGGCTCCAGTTTCGCCTTCTTGTGCGCTGCTGACATTGTAATGGCATTGATGAGTGGGCGGTACGACTTAGGGAGCGACCCAAGGATGACGGTGACAAGGTCATCATCGGTGAGTCCGGCATTCATCCCAGCGAGCTGCTCCTGCATCCTCATAATCGCCTCCAGGTGCATACGGACGTTTGACTCGTCCTCGCACTTCATCTCGTACATCCGGCGCCGCATATCGACCTTAATGGTGAGTGCTCTACTTTCGTGTTTCGAGCATACGGCGTCCCATACGTCCTTGGCTGTAGGGAGGTTGCGGATTTCAATGAGGAGGCTGTCGGGGACTGTGGTAAATATTTGGGCCATGATCGTGGCCTCTCGCTGATTGTGATTGTCCCAGCGTCTTTCCAAGTCGTCCAGGTCCTCCTCCTCCTTTACCGTTAGCTTATGGCCCTTAGGATAGGTGGGGATCGGAGGGGGAATTCTCGCGGTCCCATCCAGGTGATGTTTGGCACCACGAGTCACGGACAGGATGGCTAACGTCTGACTTTTCCAGGTAACCCAGTTCGTGCCGTCCCTGGCCAGCTTCGGGACGACAAATGACTTGGAGGTGGGGGTTGACATGGTGGGCTCTGTGGGGCCCATAACCTGTAGCGGTTAAGCGCAGTAGCTAAATACAGACAGACTCAGTGAACGGACGGTTCACTAAGATATACTATTACTATACCTAAATACAGACAGACTATAATATACTTAGGGTCGTTGTATTTAGGCGTGCAAATGGAATACGCACCTCAGTGAACGGACGGTTCACTGAGGAGCTACTTTCTAGTCATCAATACTTATATACGGTCCCGGTCGTATATGACCCGGTCCCGGTCGAACATGACCGGGGCCTCCATTCAGTACAGCATTTGGTGCTTACATGTCTCCGTTCCAACATCGCAATCATCGAGTGACTCGAGCTGACTATCTGGCTCCTGCCTTAAAGCGAACAGGGATACACTAGAAGTCCTGGTTTCCGGTATCACATATATGAGATTAGATTAGACAGGATGGGGCTCGGGTATATATGTGATGTGGTGACCATCACCGGTCAAATGAAAAAGTGTTGATCCGAAATGTCACATGGTTGTCATATATCACTTCGCGATCAAAAAGCCACGCTACCGATAGAGAAAGATTACCGATATCAAATTAGGCTAGACTCGCCAGCATGTATATCACTTTGATCCGATATGCCGCATGGTTCTCCCATAGTTATAAATAGAAATTGCCAACACAAATTCCAACCCGATCCGGGCCAACCCGGGAATCTTTAATTGCTCGCGCGACCTTGATCGCCTAGTTATTTATAGAAGCTGCAAACACATTTCAGGGTCCCTGCATTGATTAGTCAGATTACCAGTATCACATAGAGTTCACAAGATTGGATCGGAAGGTGTGCGGCTAACTAAATGGCATTTGGCAATCAGGGTCGTGCCAAGATCACCGATGTCAACATAAAGTACCCGGATCGGGTCACAATAGGATTTGGTCCGAACCGCCACACGTGAAGCATTCAAGGCTGCCCCATTAATTGAGTGAGATTGCCGGTATCACATTGAGTTACACCGGTTCGGGTCAGACGGTGGGCGGCTACTAAATAGAATTTGGCGATCAGGAGGACTGATTCAACTCAAGGTACTCACGGTACCTAGATCAGCTGAGGAATAGGATATGATCCGTACTGCCACATGTGAAGCATACATTACTTGGCGATCAGCATCGTGCCCTTAATTGAGTCAAATTACCGATATGACATTGAGTTGCACCGGATCGGGGCAGAAAGTTGGCGGCTAGTAAATGGTAGTTGGTGTTCGATGGGGCATGATTACCTATATCAACTTTGGTCCCCCCTGGATCGGGTTGGGATGTGTAAGAATACCGATATCATAGTGTGTCAGGTTAATAACTGACATGCTCTCCCTTGACCTATGGCGTGCGTTGTGTATCGTTTATTGATCCCGCCGATTTGGGCTCTACCACCACCGATCTGAAAGACGATCCGGTGATGAAATTTGACAGCTAGTTGTTCAGGTGGAAAACAGCCTAAATAGTCGACCCGGTATTTACACTGAGTCCCTACAATACCCCAGCAATTCTCTCAAGGTTGATATCTTCGTCCTCAGACCTGGCCAGGCTTGCAGGGTTATAAAGATGACTAGTGTCACACGAAGCACCATCCAGATCTGAAGTATAGTTACGATTGTTGGATTAATAAACCGCTTCACCCTGACATGTGACCCGTTCGTTGCTTCCATTGGCATTTTGTTTTTTCTGTGCAAATTAAAAATAAAATGTTTCTAATTGTACGTTATTTTTTTGCTTACTTAAATATGGTCTCCCCTCAGTCGTTTGACTTACACACTCAAACGCTGAGATGAGATATCACTTTTCTTTACACCGTTGTTGATTCACTAATCTACACCTAATCCACACATAGTAGATCTTCGTATAAGTGAATTCAGCTCTATTCAGGCTGATAAGGTCAACTGAAACCAATTTCCATGATCTTGCTCTACCGATGACATAACACGATCCGTATGATCGAGGATGCACGGTACACAAGATAGCGTCCCGTGGTGATTGCTATGTGGACCGTCTGGGTGCCAAGACGCGTCATATTCATCGCTATCTCAGAGGCTCGATCAGCAATCTCTGATATGATAGTGTGATCACAATATCGGGCCGATTTAACGTGCCAAGGCATCTCAGTGTGATCCGCCTTCAGACATCATTATTCAATGAGCCCTGATAACCGTGATCGCGATATCAATGTGCTAAGACATACCGGTTTGATTGCCGCCATTATATCACACAATCTGACGCTGGGTTAAATTGCCCCTGATGGTGTGTTCACATTCTCGGGGTGTGACAACGTGCCCCAGGGATTGATTGCGACTTCTGGCGCTGGGTA
Organism: Chroogomphus rutilus; assembly: GCA_003314275.1. NCBI lineage: Eukaryota > Fungi > Basidiomycota > Agaricomycetes > Boletales > Gomphidiaceae > Chroogomphus > Chroogomphus rutilus. The sequence goes on from QLPI01000562.1 coordinate 13,625, forward strand.
GTTCTTACCTGATCCGGGTCAAGGCACCCATTGAATAACAAAAATCACAGATTCTTCGTGGGTGGCAGCAATCACTCCCTGGAGCTCGTTCCACCGGCCCGGGAATGTTTACACGTTATTGAAAGGGAATTTGAAGATCACAGCGTCAGATTGCGTGATACGGCAGATGGCGGCAATCATTCCAGTATGCGATATTGACCCGATATGGTCATCACGCGATTGCCATGCGCTTCCCATGTGGCAGATCGGATCGTCATCTTGGCACGATCCTGATTGCCACATACGATTTACCCCTGCCTCCTGACCCAATTCAGGGACACCCAATGTGATGCCGATATTCTCACTCAACCAATGACGCAAATCTGCTCATATATCTTGACCTGTGGTGGTTCGGATCAACTCCTATTTCAAATCCGATCCGGATACCTTGATTTGATATCGGTTATTTTGTCGCGACACTGATTGCCACGTGATAAATATCCCGGCCCACTTTGAGGGAGATCCGGTCTATCTTAATGAGCCATCCGAGATCCTGGAGCCCAGGACTCAATGATCTCTGTTCCCATGTGCAGGTAAATTTCATTGACTTCAGAACCCAATGTGATAAAGCAGGAGGTGTTTGTCACCAAATTAAATGATGACCAATTTCCTGCCTTCAACCGACAATGGCCAATTTGTGCACTTATAATATCAGACATCTTTTGGGATTTATAGCGTCCTGGGAAACCCTGATTGAGTGATCAAAAATAATTGAGAAACAATGTGGTGCTGGTGTGGCGTTCAAAGCTACTCGGAGGCCAATCAAGCCTAACCTAAAGTGATCCTTCTCTATCTTGCTCCACCATGTGGCCCAACCTTGATTAATCCGATCTCCATTGATCCGTCAGGATGAAGAATAATAATAAGCATTAAACGACAAACAATGTGTGTCTAATGTAATCCCACTAAACCCTGATCATCGCGATAGAGAGAACACAATAATTAATATACTTGGTGGGGCTACCATGCCATGGTTGGCGTAAGATATCATAATGGATCAACTCCCGCCTCATCCGAGCCCGATCAGGTCTGCTGTTTCAAATTAGGCTAGACTTGTCAGCATGTATATGAGTTGATCCGATATGCCACATGGTTGTCCCCTCGTTATAAATAGACACATGCCGACCTGATCCAAGCCGACCCGGGAATCTTAAATTGCTCGCGCCACCTTGATCGCCTAGTTATTTATAGAAGCCGCAAACACATTTCAGGCTCCCTAAATTGATTAGTCAGATTACCAGCATCACATGAAGGTCCACCGGATTGGGTCGGAAGGCGTGCGGCTAACTAAATTGCATTTGGCGATCAGGGTCGTGCCAAGATCACCGATGTCAACATAAAGTACCCGGATCGGGTCACAATAGGATTTGATCGGCACCGCCACACGGAAACATTACTTGGCGATCAAGATTGCGTCGTTAATTGAGTGAGATAGCCGGTATCACCTTGAGTTACACCAGATTGGGTCGGTAGGTAGGCAGCTGCTAAATGGAATTTGGCCATCAGGATTGACTGGTTCAACTCACGATACTCAAGGTACCGGCGGCTACTAAATAGTTGTTGGTGATCAGGATGGCGCGACCGATGGGGCATGATTACCGATATCAACTTCGGTTCTCCTGGATCGGGTTGGGATGTGTAAGAATACTGATACCATATTGGGTCAGGTTAGTAGTAGGAAATAACTGACATGCTATCCCTTGACCTATGGCGTACGTTGTGTATCGTTTAATGATCGCGCCAATTTGGGCTCTACCAACACCCATTTGCAAAGACGATCAGGTGATGAACCTTGACAGCTAGTTGTTCCGTTTGAAAACAGCCTGAATATTCGACCTGTGTATTTACACTCAGTCCCTACAATCCCCCAGCAATTCTGCCAAAGTCGATATCTTCGTCATCAGACCTGACCAGGCTGGGAGCGTTATAAAGGTGACTAGTGTCACACGAAGCACCATCGAGATCTGTAGCATAGTTACCATTGTTGGATTTATAACCCGCGTCGCCCTGACATGCGAGCCAATCCTTGTTTCCATTGGCATTTATCTTTTTTTTTTCTGTGGAAATTAAAAACAAAATGTTTCTAATGACACTTTAATTTGTTTAATGTCTCTAGGTTATACATTGCTTGCTTGGATCTGGTCTCCCCTCAGTCGTTTGACCTACACACTCAAACGCTGAGGTGAGATATCACTTTTATTTACACCGTTGTTGATTCACTAACCTACACATGATAGATCTTCGTATAAGTGAATTCAGTTCTATTCAGGCTGATCAGGTCAACTGACTTGCTCTACCGGTGACACAACCTGCTCCGTATGATCGAGGATGAACGGTACACAAGATAGCATCCCGGTGATTGCTCTGTGGACTGTCTGGGTGCCAAGACGCACGAGGTTCATTGCTATCTCAGAAGCTCGATCAGCAATCTCTGATGTGATAGCATGATCACAATATCGGGCCGATTTAACGTGCAAAGGTATACTAGTGTGATTGCCGCCTTCAGACATCGTTATTCAATCAAAACTGGTAACTGTAATCACGATATCAACGTGTCTTGATTGCTGCCATTTGACGTCTATCAGACATCACACAATCTGACGCTGGATTGAATTGCCCCTGATGGCGTGTTCGCATTCTCGGACCGGTGTAACAACGTGCCCCAGGGATTGATTGCGGCTTCTGGCGCTGAGTAGATCTTACCTGATCCGGGTCAAGGCACCCATTCAATAACGAAAATCACAGACTCTTTGCGGGAGGCAGCAATCAATCCCTGGAGCGCATTCCACCCTCCCGGGAGTGTTTACACGTCAGGGTAAGTCAATTTGAAGATGACAGCATCAGATTGCGTGATAAGGCAGATGGCGGCAATCATTCCAGTATGCCGATATGGTCATCACGTGATTTCCATATGCTTCACATGTGGCGGATCAGATCAAATTCTATTGCTAAAGTACCTTGAGTTAATATCCGTCATCTTGGTACGATCCTGAGTGGCGCGACATACTATTTTTAGTGGTCCCCCACCTCCCGACCCAATCCAGGGACACTCAATGTGATACCGGCAATCTCACTTAATCAATGACACGATTCTGGTAATATATCCTTTAACTGGTGCGGTTCGGATCAAGTCCTATTTCTAATCCGATCCTGATACCTTGATTTGATATTGGTTATCTTGTCGCGACACTGATTACCATGTGATAAATATCCCGGTCCACTTCGAAGCCGATTTGGTCTATCTTAATCAACCATCGGAGATCCTGGACCCCAGGACTCAATGATCTCTGTTCCCATGTGCCGGTAAATTTCATTGACTTCACAACCCATTCTGATAAAGCAGGAGGTACTTATCACACAACTAAAGGATGAAGAATTTCCCGTCTTCACCAACAATGACCAATTTGTGCGTTTATAATATCAGACATCTTTTGGGATTTATAGCGTCCTGAGAAACCCTGATCCGAGTGATCAAAAATACTCCAGAAACAATATGGTGCTGGTGTGGCATTCCAAGCTACTCAGAGGCCAACCAAGCCTAACCTAAACTGATCCCTCTCTATCTTGCTCCAGTGTGTGGCAATACCTTGAATAATCCGATCTCCATTGATCCGTCCAGCGTGAGGAATAATAAACATTAAACGACAAACAATGTGTGTCTAATGTAATCTCGCTAAACCATCGCGAAAGAGAGTACACAATAATTAATATTCTTAGTGGGACTAACATGTCATGGTCGGGGCAAGATATTGTAATGAATCAACTCCTGCCTCATCTGAGCCCAATTAGGTCTGATATTCGGTATCACGGTATCACGGTCCTAATCGGCTTTATAACCCATAATCGACGCATATTGTAACTTACCAGATCAAATCTACCTGCTCCTAGCCTGACAGGTTTCATATTGGTGATCGTGTACGATGTAGGGTTTGTGCCTTGGGATGAGAAGAATACAAATGACCTGGAATGAGGAAAGTTTGAAGTAAAATAAAGAATAACACTTATATATAATGCGGATAAAGAAGTGCTTGATTTGATGAGTCCCTCATTGCCTATAGAAATAAAAATATTTCATAGATCTGATAATTAACTATATATAGAAAGCAGAAACAGTCTTCGATACCCACCTTACAAACCTGGATTGTGTAAGCCAATTCAAGTTATTCTTTTTTTTTCTGGACAGGAGGCAGACTACACTCTTCAATCTATCAGAACGGACAACAGATAACACAAAGAAATGTACGAACCACAAAATTTACAGACTACTACAGATATGACCCTACTTGACTTAATAGAGGCTGCTTATACAGGAAGAATGTCATATCTTTGGAAACTCTGTAATGGATCAGGGAATCCTCGAACTCTGTTCGTGGAAATTAAAAGTAACTCTGATGCAACTTGAACGGAAATACGCACCACATGTCGCACTTAACAGAACTCCAGTTGTGGCACACACCACACGAGAATTGCTGTTCAGGTGAATGTGTAAGCCCATTAACATCTTCGTTTGTAGAAGAAATCGTGAATATGGGGCCCATGCTTTAAGGTGCATTCACGAGCAATCCGAAAGTTGTATCTAAGTCGACCGTGAACAACCACACTAAAGGATATTTAGCCTGATGTGTTTGACATTTGGATTAGTCTTGGAAGTAGGATGAGTTATGTTAGAACCAAAGGAATTTCTGAGTCATTATACACATTTTCATGCATATTTCAACACTAAAACCTGAATATCTCCCCCAATTCTATTCCCTTCAAACCGCAACTTCTCACAGAGTTTATAGATGATATCAAGAAGTTACAAAAATATTTTGGTGATTTTAGGGATGTTTTTGGGCAAATACCACCTACTTGGCCTGGTACCTGATACCAGGCCTAAATAGTCCCTCAGGGCTGATGGATGGAAGATTGTTGATGGGCAAAGAATTTTAATATGTTTGTTTCCTCAGTTCTTCTATCTTTTTCCAAGGCACGGCCCAAATCTTTTCCTTTGCCCACATACCCACATTCCATCACACACCCAGCCATATCAGAACGGCCTCCAGTCATACTCCGATAATTTTTCATGTTACACAGCCTTTTCTTTTTTATAAATACCTAGCTGTATCTAGCTAAATGATAGAGAAGTAGAATTTACCTTTCTACACCCCAGCTCTCATTAAACTCGAGATAACACCAAAACACTCTTCCATGCTGAACCGAAGGTTAAGCGCCGGACATCTCACTTTCCTATTCCAGATGAAAACACTTGATACTCATCATACCAATACCTGGATCCAGAGTTAAGTTCCCAATACTAAATACCATTTTTATATATCACCATATATTATTTCTACTTTGTGGGAGAACCACAATTCCATAAACCGGTGCTTTGGTACCCAGGCTGGTTTCTTGGAATGGTGCCTAAGCAGAGGCCAAACCTGGGGCTCAGCTCCCAGTAGAATTGCCATAGAGCAATATTTTCCTTAACAATAAATATAGATAAAATAACCAGAAAATCCCCAAGAATATTCCCCTATTTATACAACTGATACTTCAATATTCTACCCCAGGAAAACCCCACAGAGAACTAATCTGCCACACCAAACTACAAGTTAATGCTGAGGAAACTAATATTAATTGCATGGGTGTGTCCAGTGTCATAGATATAATTTTGAAGCATTTCTAAATGAGCAATGGGATTCTAAGAAGGGAAGAGATTGGTTTGCCAAGAGTAGGCCAGGAGGTAAGGTAGAAGACAAACCGTTTCCGCTACATCACATGACCATGACAATGTCACTGTCACAGTGCAAAAATTTTCATCATCCAAAAAAATTTTGAAAAAAAAATTGTATTCTGTTATAGAAGATGGCAATTTTTTTGGAAAAAATGATTGTGCTACACTATACAATATGAGCCTTGTCCAACTCAGCTAGAATAGTATCTGGCAAGGTATGGTGACCTCTGTACTTTCGACTGGCCCCAGCTGCTTGACTACCTGTGAGGCCTTTCTGATATGCATCCATAAACCGTAATGATCTTGTGGAGAATCTGAAAGAAACAAGTGTTAATGACTGAATGAAACAGGATAAAAATGCAATGGGAGTATGACAGATACATAAGTGCATGACATACCTTCTCATTGAATCCAAAGGCACAGCATTCAGAGCAAGAATAACATTTCTTTCAAGATCAGCTTCTGATGATAATGCAGGAAACTCGTAGTACACCTTCTTAGCAAATCCCCAGCATTGTTCAATGAAGCTGACCTCACAATGGAATTTTGAATAGAAAATCATCTGGTACCCATGTGATTCAACAAGCTCCTCAAGTTTGGATTTCTGCCCAACAAAATCTGGTTCATTGAATAGAATCCGACAGCAACAGCAGTTAGTTTGTCCAGGTACACACTTGAACTGTTGGCATTGTGCCAATAAGTGTGTGGGATCTGGCAGATGTGCTCCATGATCAATACATTCCTGGATAATTATGCGCATGCCTTTAAACAAACCAGCCTGTGGATGGCCAATTGGAAAATACAATGATTGTTGGGTGCCATCAAGAAATTGCCCATCCTGCATTGGGATTTTGTGCACTGTGCCATTGGGATCTTTGACACTGCACAGGAAGTTGGAGGCTGCATCCTTAGGAGGTTTGACAGTCATGTGGGCTGAAAGTGCATCTGAGCGACGAGCTGTGTGAGTTTTTGCATTGTCATAAAAAAACACATGTGTGTCATCCGGGTAATCCTTTTCCAGAATGTCCATAGCTTGATTTGCCTGTTTAAGGATTTTATCATTGGTGAAGTAACCATCACGATTCTTTCCTGCTTTGAACATAACTCTAGTACTGTCATTGCTGATAATTCTTCATAAGCATGTTGTTTTCTTTGCAATCTGACTCACCTATTTTTTGCTTGCAACCAGCCATAGTCTAGTGACACAAAATCTGAAACCATTTGTGATAGCCCTTCACCTTTTGCATATGGTTTTGCACTATCGCTTGAGTGAACCCAATGTAGAACATGGCGATCATGTGCATAAAAGGTTGACTCATCATGCACCCAAGTTACAACAGGCTTATCCAGGCCTTTGGCTGCCTTCCAAGTGGTTTCAAGTGTGCCATCCTTGGTCCATTGGCGCACATGGGGTCGGATAGAGGCTACAAATGGGAGAAAGATATTTTGTCAGTAAGCAACAACATCTTCACACTCATGGCCATCCTTATATTGACCTTTTGGCTCTTTCATCCAACGGTAATCCATTTTGGCCATCCACCTGCATGCTGTTCATTCAGAAACCGACCTTTTCAAGTTAAGCCACTCCTTCATTTCTGGTGTATGAAGGAACTGAACCACATCCATGGAACAGACATACTTGCCTTTTGATTGCAAGTGCAAACAGATTTCTTGTGCCAAATCTTCATCCTCCAGAATTGTTGAATTGAATTTCCCATATTTATGTTCTGGTAGGTTTGTTGGATCACTGATGAAATTGTGTGTCCACTCACGTAGCCATCTTGCCATCCATTCTGGATTCTTGCCTGCAATGCTTGCCACTTGCTTGGATGCTGCAATCCATCCTTGGTATCCATTAAAGCGATAAATGCGGAGGAAGTTAACCATTAGCTCGAGGCATGTGTGAAGTGTGTAATCAAAGCCTGGGTCCGTATAGCCATCACCTGCCTTCCTTTCTGGCCGCAGAATTTGCTTAAGATCTGAAATTCGTAGGTTGACAAGGTCAGGATTTGGTGGTGGTGTAAATGGTTGTGATGGAGTCCACTTTGGGATAGTTTCAACATTGTCCTGGACAATCTCAGGAATGTCACCCAGGTTATCCTCCTCTCGCTCTGGCCCATTAACTTGGGTCACTATGGGTATGTCATCTTCTTCCTCATCTGTGGTCTCCAATATTATACTCCCTTGATCTGAATCTGAATCTATTTTGACTTCCTTGAGAGCAGGTGGCTGCTTTGATGACATGCCACCAAGAAGGACATGTATATCACCAAAACCTCCATCCTGCATTTTTGCTGTCCAGTCCTGTTGCTTCTTTTTATTATGCTGTTGTGTCTGTATAGATTGGACTGTGCCTTTTTTCTTGTATGGTCCCCGTTGCTTAGTTTTGTCACTGTTTTGCAATCCAAACAATTTTGCCAATTGTTTTTTCCCTTTTGCAAGCCACTTCTCAAGGCCATTGAGGTCATACACTGGGACATCATTGTCCACTGACAGCAGAGACAAAGTGGATGCTGATGAATTTTGGCTTTGTGAGAAATCTCCACTGAATAAAAGGCTTTGGGCTTCCTCCCTATCTGAATCAGGTTGTACAATTTTCTGCTTCTGTAGGGAAATTCTTATCAACAATTCATCCTGAACAGATTAAAAGGTCAAACCTTAATGGCATGGGTCCCAAGGTTAGACACTGTTTGGCTTCTCTTGAGTTTAGGCATATTCTAGTAGATTTTGACAGCAACAGAGCAGAGACAAAGTGGATGCTGATGAATTTTGGCTTTGTGAGAAATCTCCACTGAATAAAAGGCTTTGGGCTTCCTCTCTATCTGAATCAGGTTGCGCAATTTTCTGCTTCTGTAAGGAAATTCTTGTCAACAATTCATCCTGAACAGATTAAAAGGTCAAACCTTGATGGCATGGGTCCCAAGGTTAGATACTGTCTGGCTTCTCTTGAGTTTAGGCATGCTCCAGTAGATTTTTGACAGCAACAGATACCCTGGACTGTTACTATTACTGGTGGGAATGACTTTCTATATATGGAATATTTCCTTATATAGGTGATTACATCAGCGAAATTTTTTTTGACAGTGTCAGACTGCTTGAAAAATGTGATTATGAATTTTGAAAAGATGTTTGAAAGTTTGGATATAAGGTAGCAGACAAACGGTTTCTGCTAAGGTCACGTGACTCAAGTGTCACGCTCGCCATTTCGCACAAGGATCTGACAGCATCGACAAAAAAATATTCTGAGACCACAGATCAATGGCATAGAACTATATGTACATATTGTTGGTTTTAATTTTTGAAAAAAATCACTATTGCAAGTGTAGTATATCTAAACTTTCAAACATCTTCTCAAAATTCATAAACACATTTTTTAAGCAGTGTCAAGCGTCGGTTACTGACGGACTTTGGTACTGCCAAGGGGTGTTGGCGAAAAGGTCGGGCGGACTATGGCCAAGTCCTGCAGGCCAAGAGTAGTGGCATTGGCTTCAACATACTCGTGCATTGCGCCCTACTTGCCGTGCGTGCCACTGTATTTGCTACAGACGATACTCGAGGGGATGCTGATGATGCCGGCCCAAGTCAAGGACTTAACAGAAGAGAAGAAGGTAGAAGGGCCTAAGCCTAGTTGATACCCAGAATGAGGGAATATGTACATGCATGTCCTACTTATATAGGTTAAGAAGCGACATGTGGAATAAGGAATGTGGGACAACAAGGTATGCAGAGCATGTGGTTATTGTCCACAACGAATAAAATTAGAACAAGGAATGCAAAGCGGGGATAGAACAATAAAGAACAGAATAATAGGATGTGCCCAAGGATAGGACAATAGGAGGTGCCAGACTATAAGACAAGGCTGGTAACCGAGGATAGTACAAGGACAGGAAGTCCCAAGGTGAGACGGACCGAAAGGAGGGCATGTGGATGGTGGATGTACCGAGCTGAGACCGGCATACCAAGTGATGTGCATGCGGCATGGTCACTTGGACATGGAACTAGGATGGTTGCTCGGTCGGTACTGCCGACAGATGGGTCTCGGTACGTGGACTTGACAAGCAGTCTGACACTGTCAAAATTTTTTTGGTCACAAAATTTTTGTGCTGATGTAATCACCTTATATAAGGAAATATTCCATATATAGAAAGTCTTTCCTACCAGTAATAGTGACATTCCCGGGTGTTTGTTGCTGTCAAAAATCTACTAGAAGATGCCTAAACTCAAGAGAAGCTGGACAGTATCTAATCTTGGGACCCATGCCATCAAGGTTGAACCCTTTAATCTGTTCAGGATGAATTGTTGACA